>SNQJ01S0113131.1:22624-36053 GCA_010110895.2 Picea sitchensis
TTTGACCAATCTGCAAAAGGGGATTTGGTCATTTACAATGCCCGGCGTGATCAATCCACAAAAGGGGATTGATCTAATGAATAATACATTAATAATAAATAAAATACTCTTTGCAGTTACAATATTTCAACAATTTATGGATATTATCCTCCATCCATGATATCCCCCTTGAAAGGGACTACAAAGTTTCAAGCAGTGGAGAACCACATAGGGCACCAATAAGAGGTTCTCAAAGTATTGAAGGACAACTTGGTTTTGGCACAAAATAGTATGAAACAACAAGAGGAGGAACATCACAATGAAAGAGAATTTGAAGTGGGGGATTGGGTATTTTTGAGAGTACAACCATATAAATATATGTCCCTCAAGCAACAAAAGAAGGACAATAAATTAACACCCAAATATTATGGCCCATATAAGGTGTTGTAGAGGATTGGATGTATGGCTCACAAATTGGAGAACTTATCCTCCATATTCACATGTACATCTAGTCTTCCATGTTTATTGATTAAACAAGGAAATGGGTGACAAGATCTCGGTCCGAACTATTTTACCAAATATTAATGAAGAAGGGAAAATCATACTAGAAAAAAAAACAATCCTTGAAACAAGGATTAAAAGTGTCAGTGAAATCGAGCAATTATTGAGTACCTCATCAAATGGAAGCAATTATATAGTACCTCATCAAATGGAAGAGCCTACCAATGGAAGAAGTGACATGGGAATATGAGTTCTTCATGCAGAAACACCTATAGTTAGTCAAGTATTAGAAGATCATTCTCAAGGCATTGGTTTGTAACAAGATTAATATACCACACAAGTATACTATTATAGGAGTCAATAAATGGGAGAAATACATTATTCATCATATGCATAAAAGTTGCTAGTGCATCAAATAAACTAGAAAGGCATAACTAACCATGCATAGAGACCTTCTTGCATTTTCAAAGCAATATTCCAAGTGTTTTATTCCTCTTTCATTCACCCTAGTGGTATCCTAACTTTAGGTCGAACATAGTGAAGTACTTATTTTTTTTCTATTGATATAACAAGTATTTAATTCATCACAATGGATATTGGTTCTTGATAGTGATCTTGTTCAATTCATGGCATCCAATACAAATTCAAAAACTTTCATCTTTCTTGGGCATAATGATGATTGGTGATCGATAAGGTGAAGTACTCGGCATTAAGACTCACTATTACAATAACTATTGCAATTTTCACTTCACCTTATTTTCTTACGAAAAAAGATTGATGATACAATCCAATTTTAGGTAATAGAGATATTTTTAGCAAATAAACTCATCCTCAACCTCCCTCTTTGGTTTTTTAATCACTTCCTTGTATTCTTCCACTCTATGCCTTATTACAACCTTCTAAGGACGACTTGACCTCCAATTTGTCTTCATTCTATTGATTATCTCTCAAGAACAACAATACAAACTTGTCTATAATGATCAATGTGCTCCAACTTTGTGCACACTTATTAACACGTCCTTCGAATTTCCTGTGAGAATTGAAAATGAAATTCCACCCATATTTCACCTTGTGGCACTAGTTTTCCTTTCGTGTGAATACACCATTTCACACTTGTATGGGCTCCCAAGTACTACCTCACAATCATATCCACAATTATTTGATCAATGTAGTTCACTTCAATAAAAAAAACTGATCTTTCACTGCTTGGTGGCTCTCAATTCCATATCAGACTTACCCATCCCAAAGGATAAGGTCAACGATGGCCTTGCACCTTCAATCCAAGCTTTTTTTCTAGTTGGGTTGATACCCTTTTTTCTAGTTGGGTTGATACTAAGTTTCACTGGAGATTAGAAAGGTAATCAACCTTCATCTTCTCTAGTTGAATTTTTGCATGGAACATTTTGGACATCTCTCTTTCCTCTTCAAGGATTAGGGTACTCAAGCTTACCTATTTGTGACTGGATGTATTGGCTATGATTTCATCAACATTGAAACTACTCTCAATCTAATTTCTAGCTTCGATTGCTTACAGAGTCTTCTTTTATTTGCCACTTGAAGTGTCTTGGGCAATGCTTTGGATGCAATTTCCAACATTTGTCTTTTGTGTACCCATCAACATCACAATATTTATAGTGGGGTTTGGAGTCCAAATTTTGTTTGGTGGTCATTGCCATTTTCTTCCCTTTATTCTTCTATGTCTTCTTTCAACCTTGCTTAGACTCCCCTTGTTGTTCTACCTAGTTTGGTGCACTAGACCGTATCTTCTTCTTATCTCCTTAGACATATTGTGCTTGGATTTGAGATTGTGGATGGCCTTCAACATAAAGAGGATCACTTTCTTTCAGATATGCCTATGTGGATGGTCTTCAACTTAAAGAGGATCACTTTCTTTCAGATATGCCTATGCAAGCCTCCCAAATATTTAATGAACATTGTTGAACTCTTTAGTGAAATACTCAACTAACTTTCTCTCTTGCAAAATCTTGTAATGTAATTTTACACAATTTATCCTTGGCTTTACCTCACATAGAACCATCTTATCTCATTTTCTTCTTTATATCCAATCACATGAAACTATGAAACTATGAGTTGATTAGGTACTCAAACACTTACCAATAAGTGAATGATAATTTGGACTTGAGCCTTCTAAGATTCGCAACAATTTCCCACCAGGTCAAAGCACAACCTTCTAACTTTAAACATAAATAATTATTTGTAGTGCACTTACTCCATTCATATTGAAATAAACTTAAACTTCCACGGTTGACAGAATGATTTAATTTGAGAAGAATGATAGCAAAAATTCTTCGTGCTCCACTTACTTCGTGCACATTAAAATAGAAATAGACTTCCACGGTTAAGATAATGCTTTAATTTCAGAGCATGGATGTCACTTGCATATGGTTTGATTGCTATCTTCTCCTCTACTTTGAAAGGTGGCAATGTTCTGTTGCAATTTCTTATCTCCATTTTTGGTTATTCTATCTTGGGCTTCTCTTCACGTTCAACTTTTTCAACTTTAAAATTTAATTCATGAGGTAGATTATGTCACTTTTTCTTTAATGTCATTGAAACAATCAAGGTGGTGATGTTCTTGTTCATCTCCTGCTTTCAACTTTAAAATTTAATTCATGAGGTAGATTCTATCACTTTTTCTTCAATGTCATTGAAAGAATCAAGGTGGTGATGCTCTTGTTTATCTCCTGCCTTGCTTGTTGTCACATGAGACACCTTCAAAGACATTTCTGTCATTTGAGGCTCCAAATTCCAGAGGGTAGCTCCAGTTTCATTATACTCTTGATTCCCTCCCATGGCTTGATCTTGACACTGTCTCTTCCTCTGTACTTTAACTCTAGGATTCTCCACAAATAATTCTTCACCTTCTTGCAGTTTCTTTAATCTTATAAGAATTAAACTTACAATAATTCCTTATAGCCTTTTAAAAACCATGCTTTGATATCAATACTGTAAACTATAACAAGTATCGTGCTAAATTCGTCACAACAAACTGTTGATTTTGTTTACAAAATTAACATGAATTTAAATGAAAAATACATACAACCAAAAAACAATTTATACAGATTTACCCTTGACAAATCCACTTTGAAAACACTAAAACAATGGAATGGTTTTGGTTTTGGCTATACTTGATTGATTCCTTGAAAATATAGATTTTACAGATTACAAGATCAAATGAAAAAAGATTCCTACGCACAGAACTCCCACTCATACAACAATTTATTTCCTGTGTCTTTGCTTGTACACTACATTTCATAATTACAATGACTGATTGGACTCCAACCTAGCTTGATTCCTCCTCACTGTGTCTCCCTCGAAGAACTCATTCGAAAGACACATCAAACCTTTCTGGACATCAACTTCTACTTTGAATCAACACTCTCCCTATTCTGATCTCGATGTGTGAGATTTATAGGATCTCCTATGGTCCCTTCGAATTTCGCCCATTCTTCTCAAAGTTCAAACCGATTCAGCGTTATGAAAGGTGAAAAGATTACCTGGGCACTGAAGCAATATGACATCACCATTGCCGCATCAGTATGCTCTCCAGTTGGCGCACACTGGAAAAAGAGGTTTTGGCATGAGCTCTCATGAAGTCCCTAGAAAACACAGTGATGGAGTCCCCAGTAAAGGGCCCGCGTGGTCCCGACGCCCCTGTAGATGGCGTGGGCATGCATGTGGCGAGGTTTTCAAAGCTTTGTAATGTTCTGATCAATCACATCATCATAGGGAAAAGCAAAGATATTAATTTAAGATTTTTATCGGTTTTTTTTACCGGTAACAGCGTTATCGGCAGTCGACTCTAATAGGCACAGTCGCCCGGCTGCGAACACAGAGAATTGAATCCACGATTTCATGACAGAAGATACAAATCGAATCCAGAGAATTGAACCTTCGATCTCATGATAGAAGATCCAATCAACTTTACCAAAACAATTCATAAAAATAAAAGTTCTTCATAATATTCTAATTACAATTTTCATACTCTATTATAGCTAGCCCAGCGACTTAACCCTTGGCTGATTTAACTCGAGAGGAGTCGAGAGGGGATAACAACCAGTGAAAACATTGTCGTTTGTCATATTTCATAATATTTTATATGGCAAGCATGTTAATGAATATTTCATGTTAATCGTTCGAGAGGGGTAGGGTATGTATATCAAGGGATTCCTTGTCTTACAAACAAGGGGATCTCATACACCGATTTGGTGTGGCTTGATTCTGACCTTAAAAATAAATTATTATTATTATTATAATCAGACTAATAAATACAGAATGACATGACTTAAGGTTATAGTACTAAATCCTGACTTTTTAATTGTGAACACTACTAAAAATATTTTTATATTTTTAAATATCATATACATTACATATTTTTAATTAAAAAAATTGGAAATTTTCAAATATACGAATTAGACAGTAAGTATATATAAAGAGTCTAATGCTTTACACATGTAGTGAATCTAATGCTTGTAATATGAAGGGATTAAGTTTCAGATTTTAATTTATGTATTTTTTTATTGTTTTAATTAAAATGTAATCCAAAACACAGAACTATTTTACAAACTTCTATTTTCTTTAAACAAATGCTTTAAACCATCAAACTGCATAGAGCACAAAATGTTTTAAACCATCCAAACTGCATAGAACACGAACATAATCACACTTGTTTTATGTAAAATTAGCAACTCATTAACTCTAAAGGATAAATAATTTAGTGAGAGCAGTTTCAGAGTATGGCAGTTTCATAGTCTCTCCCTGATCATGTATCTACGATACTCTGTTTGTTTTTATTTAGTTGTTTAAATAAAAACACGTTAATTCTCAACTAGAGAAGATTCACCATGTGCATCTTTCTCGTTGGCCGCATAGGCGTCAAGAGTGTTCTCCCAGTCTCCTCTTTTTGTTAATTTAAAGGCTGTGTATTCTGAATAACGGAAAGCTCTGTAACGTCGTGGATGCTCAGTGTCCACGAGCTCTGGTGGTGTTTCTATCTCCATCTCATCTGGTAACAATCTGAAGAAAGTCAGAGAAAGACGAGATTGTCGTCCTTTAACAATCACTCGGTGTTTTGAACTGCGAATCCTGTTGTTACTCCATGCCTGCATGCAATTTCATAAAATCATTGGATNTATTTTCTTTAAACAAATGCTTTAAACCATCAAACTGCATAGAACACAAAATGTTTTAAACCATCCAAACTGCATAGAACACGAACATAATCACACTTGTTTTATGTAAAATTAGCAACTCATTAACTCTAAAGGATAAATAATTTAGTGAGGGCAGTTTCAGAGTCCTGCCACCAATTTCAAGGGATTTAATTATGGCAGTTTCATAGTCTCTCCCTCATCATGTATCTACGATACTCTGTTTGTTTTTATTTAGTTGTTTAAATAAAAACACGTTAATTCTCAACTAGAGAAGATTCACCATGTGCATCTTTCTCGTTGGCCGCATAGGCGTCAAGAGTGTTCTCCCAGTCTCCTTTTTTTGTTAATTTAAAGGCTGTGTATTCTGAATAACGGAAAGCTCTGTAACGTCGTGGATGCTCAGTGTCCACGAGCTCTGGTGGTGCTTCTATCTCCATCTCATCTGGTAACAATCTGAAGAAAGTCAGAGAAAGACGAGATTGTCGTCCTTTAACAATCACTCGGTGTTTTGAACTGCGAATCCTGTTGTTACTCCATGCCTGCATGCAATTTCATAAAATCATTGGATTAAAATTCTGGGCAAAAACTTAATGCTGGTGATTCCGTTGGCACTATTTTTTATTCACTTGAATAATCAGGGCCAATGGCAAGAAGACTTAAATTAAGGACGCATTTTAAACAGGGGCATACCTGAACTTAAGATATTTTCACATAAATATGCCAACTCTAGTTAGTAAAGATTTGCAATTAAGAACAAAATATTTATGAGGGCCAGATTTCTCATCATAGGAGAGATATGCCGCAATACAACTCACACGGGTTTTGAGGCCAATCAAAGAATTATGCCACTCTAAATATTACATGCTGTCATTTTCATCATAAGAGAGATATGGTGCTGTACAACCCAGACCCAAAATGACAATTATAGGGTACAACCCAGACCTGCATAAAGGAGCCCATGTGCGTGAAGGAACTAGTGTGCCTGTAGGTGGGAGACACCTTCCAAACAGAAGAAATCCACCACGAATTAGAAAAAAGAGCTTCCAAACAGAAAAATCCACCACTAATTAGAAAAAAGAAAGTTGCAAGTGCTTTGAACAGAACCGCCATGAAAACCTGACACATTGTGCATTGTGCAAGTGACATCGATTGCAATTGTAGGACTGCTCGTCAATGCCCAGGGGCCAGGGGTCATCACAATGGATTTGTGATTTCAAAGTCGTGCAGCTTCTTTGCTATTTCAAGCGCCAGAGGCAAATGCACTGTGTTAATTGCTATTGCGGCTAAATTGATGGGCAATTATATTAGTTTATTTAATAACAAATAATATATTTATTTGAATTTATTGCAAGGTAACATAATTTAAGAGCTTGGGTTTTTTTGGTCAAGGTCGTGCCATAAAGAAGATTGCTATTGATTATTTCTATAGTTTTTTACAATCGATTTTTTTGGTATGAAGTAATCATATTTATTTTCAAGGAAATTATCAGGTAGTAGTTCAGAATGAATGATTATGTGATGGAGCTCACTCTATGGGATAAATGAATGATTATGCCATGGAGCTCACTCTATGGGATAAAGTTGTTGATGAAGAATTTAACAGATAAAAATTTAAAAAAAAAAAATATAATTTTAAATATGTTTATTTGATTTGATTTAGGTGATTTGATTTTATTATTGTTTAGTAAACATTAAGGAAAGCTGTTCGAGTTAATGTTTATTCTAATGTTCGAGTTTACAATGGATTTTTGGGTTTGAGTAATAATATTTTCAAGAAATCAGATACTAGTTTAGAATGAATGATTGTGTGATGGAGCTAGCTCTATTGGATAAAGTTCTTGATAAAAAATTTACTAGAAATCAAAGTTTAAAAAATCTATTTTTTTTATATGTTTATTTAATTTATTGATTTTATTATTTATTTTCAATAAAATAAACATTAAAAGAAAGTGTTAGAGTTAATGTTTATTCTAATAAACTTAGTTTATGTTTGTTATACTTGATATATTCTTTCAACCTCATTCTTTCAACCTCTCTCTAACTTTAACTTTGAAAGAAGTTGGACCTCTCAACACTAATATATAAACTTATTGTATCTAAATTTGAAAATATATAATAAAAAGTGTGAATTGTTTTTTGTTTGCAATTTTTCTAAATTTAAGAGATATTAAAACATAAGTTTATAAAATGATTTTATTTAAAATAAAATCACATCGCATAAGTAAGAGAAGAATAGCGAATAGCAAGAGCGAAGAGATGAAAATAACCTGTAAGGTATCTCCTATGAGGACGATGAATGAATTGGGCGTCGGCTTCACTTCCACCCAGTTTCCAGCCTTACTTAAAACCTGAAGACCGCCCACGTCATCTTCATGCAGTATCGTAATGCTACTTCCATCTGTATGAGCTGGAAAAGTAATCGAACCGGATGCTTCATCGCATGATACTTGGTATTCATTCATGCGGAACCAAAATTTACAGTGCTCGAAGTGCGAAGCGTAGTAATTGCTCACTCCCAAACTGGCCAGAATAATCTTGTGGATTTGGTCAGACAGCTCCTTCATCCTCTCAAAATACTCTGGCATAACTTGGCTGTTATGATTATATATAGTAATGGATCAGTGACGTCCAGAGAGTTTTACAGTAATCACGCTAAAACTTATTAGAAACACAAAGCCCCTAAATTTTAGAGTAAGAACCCTAAAACCTTAAAAACAAAACCCTAAATTCAAGGCACAAGTCCTACCAGAAGGTTTGGTTTCCGTGAGGCCACATGAGATCGCTGAACTCGTGTATGGCTTCGAAATCGGGCCCTATGCCAATGCTCTCGTAAAAAGGAGTCCTAAGTCCTCCTTTAATGTAACGGCCGATCATAAGCGGCGATACCTTTTTCTCCTTGGTCTCTGTAGGGAGCTTAAACACGTCCCTACAGAGGATTTGTACTCTCCCAATAAGTGCGTCTGGGATTCCATGATTGGTAAGCCGAAAACATCCCCAGTCTTCACAACATCTTCTGAATTCCGAGCGAAGGAGGTTTCCCTCATAGTCTTGATCGAATCCCTCGCCCGCTGCTCCCTCCAATTGAATTTGAGAGAGATCGAATACAGGGATATCCATATCGATATCAAACTGATCAGCTCTTGCTGCAGCGGCACCGCATGAGTCGGGAGAATTTGGGATTGCCGGAGCCATGAGCGGTTGCAATTGTTTCAGAGAGTCACGGTTATTCATTATGTAAGGTAGAGTTATGGTTAGCTAGAACGTCGATTTTTAGGTTTGACAACTCTTCATTCTCTATTATTATGTATTTATTCCGGCCCCCCGCCGCCCCACCGAAAAGTTTGCTTTCAAATGGAACTTCCTTTTTTATTGTTTTTTCGTTATTATGTCGTTGTCTATTACCATGAACTTCCTTGTTTTTTTTATATTACTCGCTGCAGTTCATGGCTGACCATACATTATTTTATCTTTGAATTTTAGTGTTACACAGAGTAATATTATGTATTTTTTAATTAAATAAAAAATATATTATTATTTATTTTGTATCTTTTAATTAAATAATAAAATTAAGGTATAAGTTTTAGGGTTTTATTAAAAAGTATATTAAACAAGAGTTGTAAGTCAACATAGTCTCAATCATTGAGACTTTTGAAAATTAATAATAATGCATAATTAAATTTATTATTTTAATTTTATTACTAAAAGTTAGTGAAAATAATTATCAATATTAATATCTTTATTATAATTATAATTGATTATTAAGTTAGTGAAATTCAGTGTTACTATTAATATTTTTATTATAATTATTATTGATTATAATAATAATAATAATAATAATAATCTATTTTTAAGGTCACAATCAAGCTAGCACACCAAATTGGTATATGAGACCCCCTTGTTTGTGGGACAAGGGATCCCCCTCTGCCCATCGATTTGACTGGTAAAGTCTATTTTTAAGGTCACGGTCAAGCCAGCACACCAAATTGGTGTATGAGACCCCCTTGTTTGTGGGACACAGGACTATATTATAACTATATTTAGTATCATTATAATATAATATTAATATTCATTAGTGAAATTCATTATTACTATTAATTTTTTTATTAGAATTATAATTGATTATTAATATTAGATATTATTTTTGGGATTAACTGCGTAGTGTAAGTCATTAATCTATGACCCATATTCCTGAGTCATTAATCCCAAAAACAATATCTAATATCTTGCACTGTGGAAGCCCCTATATACTTAGATTATTAATATTATTATATTTATTATGATTGTAATCTATTATTCATATTGATGATGATGATGATGAATGTCTACTAAGCCCTAATTGGTCTATCGGACCTTAAGAGGGTAAGTGGTTACTTGTGAGGGTAAGTGATTACTTGTGATTCGTTAGAATTTGGTTTCTATGCTAGAAAAGCATTAGGAGAAGCTTTCCAAGATCACCATACTTTTGTTGAGTTAATAGGTTAGGAAGATTGGTAGTGTGATCAATATTTTCAAAATGAGATCAATATTACTATTAATTTTTTTATTAGAATTAGAATTGATTATTAATATTACTATATTTATTATGATTATAATATATTATTGAGATTAATATTAGTTATCTCAATATTAAGGACATATGGTGTTTGTTTTCCTCTGTGATTAATAAATGAAAACAATGTTGGCATCTATGCACCAATTGGTTCACATTGGTGAACCACACCAGCTTACCAACAAATGCTCGCATTAGCAAAATGCGAACCGGACACAATGAAAACATGTGACCCTCATAAGCTATAAATAGACGGCGATGATGGCACATGTACTATTAAACATCGCATA
Source organism: Picea sitchensis (assembly GCA_010110895.2). Lineage (NCBI taxonomy): Eukaryota > Viridiplantae > Streptophyta > Pinopsida > Pinales > Pinaceae > Picea > Picea sitchensis. Next base: position 33,118 of record SNQJ01S0113131.1, read on the forward strand.
AACACATTATCTGACAGCTAAAAGGATGGCACATGCCACAAACCTCTCAGTTTCGCCCATATTTTAAAGTAAAACCTATCAGGATATTTTGAAGGCGTACGGCTCCATGCTAAACCAGTTCGTCGATGATTTGGCTGTCGGGGCCTAGACAAAATTATTAAATTATTTATGGGAGTATGAAATATTGATTGTACAATTATTTTAAATTCTTGAACTACTTGAAGGCCACAATAAAGCCTCAAACTTTTTAACCAATGACAGTGTAAAAAAATAAGTTATTTTATAGATTAAAAAATAAAAAATTGTATTTCTTATGTAGAATATTAGTTTCCCATGGAATTTTTTTAAATCAATGGAAATTAATGTCAAAGCAATAGAAAAGTCATTGGTAGGGACTAATAAGTGATTTGTGAGTATATTTAATAGGTGTAGTTTAAATATCTAAGTTTTTGTATTTTTATGTAATTGTTATTCAAATTCGACAACACAATTGTTGGGGAAATTACAATTATATAATTTTTAAATCAATTTTTTAAATGCATAAATCTATTCAAAGTTATCAATAACCAAAGGCATCCAAAATATGTAATTTCAGTAGTTAAATTTCCAAATCACAAAAAGTGGATTTAGAGTAAAAAAATCACAAAATGTGCCCCTTGAAAAGGGAAAAAACATAGCACTTTTAGAATGCCTCTATTTAATATGGATCTCGTTATTTGTCACTATGGATCTAGTTATTTGTCACTAATCTATCTTATGAGGTTTAGGAATTGACATAAATTAAATGATTTTTCACTATATTTAATATGGATCCATCTTATTAGTCCCTGTCGTAGGCATAGAGGGACTCTAGCGATCGATAAATCATTGACTTGGCATTAGCTTGTGCATTGACCAGAAATATTTGCCTATTCTCTATTGTTGGAACAAGGGAAGTGAAAACATCGATTTTTGTATAATAAAAAGTATCATGTTCGTCCAGATCTGATTGGACAAAGGATTGGAGGTCTTATTGCCGCCATCGCTATTCCCAATGTAAAATATGTTTGCATTTCCAAAGTATTTGGTAGTGTATGGTCATTTTTGAATCATAAATTTTGTTATGCATTCATCGAACGTGGATTAATGCTACCATTAATTCGAATCTTTGGTTTAGCATTGTATGCTAGGTAAATTTATGGAAATGTTTGATATGGTGGCATATCCAAAGTTTGGCTTTGCAATACATTCTTTGGTGTTCGAATTATTGTTACAAAAAATATATGAATTTATTTGGGATACGTCAGAGACCTGCCGCATTGAATTTTTTTCTTAAATGTTTACAGTGCATTTCTAACAGACTTAAATGTTTACCTAACAGGCTTGGTAATGTTGAAGGGTTACTTAACAGACTTGTTACAAGACATTTTCTTCCGTTTTTAAAATTTATATGCTCCAGGGGCATTGCTGGTTCACTGGTCCATGCTTGTTTTTTTTCATGACACTGATTTCTTATTTGCATGTCGTTTATTGTTGCTTGATTCGACTTTGTAGGGTTCCGGTCCTGCGCCTGCACTTGGTCCTTTTGGTGCTTTTTGGATGGGTTCTTATTTGGTGCTTTTTCTTGTTTGCCCAGGGTTTGCAATGTTGGGATGCTGCATCTGCAATTAGATCTCTGGTTACATTTTTTTGCACTTTGGTTTGTATAGAATATTATTAAGATAAAATAACAGACTAAAGAATTGCAGGCGATGTAAATTGCATATGTTACGCATTGAAACAGAGTTTTTCGGCCTGAAAATATATTTCATAGTTGCCGATGCGTTTTCCATGGATTCCGTGTTACTATGGTTTCATAGTTATGAGAGTGCCTTTTGCTGTGTGGGAGATATAGTTGTTCTCTGCCTTTTACTTTCTGTTGTAAACTGCGTTTGACTCTAGTTTGTCGCGTTTCTGTGGTCATTCTGAGCGACCTCCATTCAGTTGCGTACTTAGCCAGTTTTATGGATGCGGCTTCGTGAATAGGTTCCATCGAACTATGACAGGTCGTGTTCGTTGTATACATTAGCTTTGCCGAATTAGTTTTATTTAAAAGAGGGTCTCTTGAACAAAAGAGAATGCAATTTATGAAATTATAGGTTTCCTGGACAACATAGGTTAATGATCGCGACTTCTGGGGCTAGCGGGTTGAAAATTGGGCTTATTAAGATAAAATACTAGAGCAAAGAATTGCAGACGATGTCAATTGCATATGTTACGCTTTGAAGCAAAGTTTGTCGAGCTCAAAATATATTTCATAGTTGTCGATGCTTTTTCCATGGATTATGTGTTACTACGGTTTCATAGTTATGAAATTGCCTTATGCTATGTGGGAGATATAGCTCTTCTCTCCCTTTTACTTTGCTATTGTAAACTGTGTTTGGCTCTACTTTTTCGCGATTCTGTGGTCATTCCAAGCGACTACAATTCAGTTGCATCCTATGACAGGTCATGTGTGGTCTATACATTAGCTTTCCCGAATTAGTTTTCTTTAAAAAAAAGCCTCCTGGATAGAAGAGAATGCAATTTATGAAGTTATAGGTTTCTTGAACAACATAGGTTAATGATTGCGGGTTCTCGGGGTGGCATGATGAAAATTGGGCTTATGTTCTTCCGTGCCCTGCAAATAGCACGGAGAGTTCCGGGATCATTCCGACCAGCCATTGTTTGGTTGCATACTTAGCCAGTTTTATGGATGCGGATTGGCAGATAGGTGGTATCGAACTATGGTGTATACATTAGCATTTTCGAATTAGTTTTCTTTAAAGGAAGTGTTAATCCCTAATATTGCCTCATTACCCCTTAATTGGGGCATATTACATTAGTAATGTTATTTTATTTATGTCGACTTTATTCCATTAGTTGTAATTATACCTCCTAGTCTCCTATATATACCAAGGAGACATTTTCATTTGGAA
>SNQJ01S0113131.1:44085-55206 GCA_010110895.2 Picea sitchensis
TATATTTTAGGGGAGAATATTCCACCTGGAGAATATTCTCTTTCAGTTGACACTTCAGTTTGATTAGTTGAGTTGAGTTTAGATGTTGCATTGGTTTTGTCACCATGCAACATTGGGATCATCACCAAATCACTACTCTTTGTTCATTCAGTTAACTGAAGATTAGTTGACTAGTTAACTCAGCTAGGTGGCAGTTCACTCCCGTAACTGCCTAAGAGACTAGACTAGGTGGAAGTTTACTCTTGTAACTGCTGGTGTGTGTCCATATCAATCTAGACCACCACTATGGTTCATTTATTCTATATATATTGTAAATTATTCACTCTTTGACTGTGGAATACAGTTAATGATAATTCTTCCATTTTTTCTATCTTGCTTCTTCTTTCTCAATTTCTCTCTGCAAATGTGTGTAGTATTTTCTAGCTAGATCTATTTTGTGCAGATTCGACACATTTACAAGGCCCCGGGTTTGCGGTATCCAACACCTATGTCCCTTGTTTCGCCATATATATGTTGCAGACAAAGAACTTCAGTGATGTGCACTTAATGCTTTTACTAGTGAGAAGCCAGCAGAGGTTCAAAAACATTGCCATTAATAAACGAAAAAAAAAGGTTTTCCCGACTCTCAGATACTTATCTCTTTTCCCATTTTTCTTTTCCCGTTCATTATGGATTTCTGGTTTTATACTTAGTCGTATTTCTATGTACGACAGGTTGACATGTCTTCATCTCCATCTATATCCTCGCAAGACGGATCCGACTGACCACTGTTCCATTCCATACTTAGCCAACTTTATGTCCGGCGTTGCGGGGCCGACGCTTGCAAGCCCAACTGCTTATTGTTCCGCTATATACACCTTGCACTGAAAACATATGTGATCTACAATTCTACCGCGGGTTCCTCGTATACATTAACTTTGTTCAAAGTATCTGTTGCTGATATGCATACCTAGCAACTTCATGTCCTTCCTAACATACATCAACAATGGTGTTACCAGTGACAAGTGGGCATAGTGGTACAAAAGATACTTCTTTGATCTGCAATTCATGCATTAACATCTCCATCTATATCCTATCATGACGGATCCGGCCGATCATTGTTCCTTTTCATACTTAGCCAATTTTATGCCCGCTGCTGCGGGGATGCCACTTGCGAAACGAGCTTCTTATCATTCCGCTATGTACATCTTGCACTCAAAACATTCATGATCTACAATTCCATCGCGGGTTCCTTGTATACATTAATTTCGTTCAAAGTATTTTTTGCTACTTTCCATCCCCAACAACTTCGCGTCCTTCCTCATAAACATCAGCAATGCTCTTACTAGTGGCAAGTGGACACAATGGTATGAAATATACTTCTGTGATATGCACTTTATGCATTAACTGATGAGAACTTAGTAAGCATTCGCAAGCATTTGCATTAATAAGAAAACACTAGATGTTCTTCTGCGAGATACTTGGTTCTTTTTCCCTTTTCTTCTTCTCGTGTATTATCTAGAATTGCACTGCGAACTTCTCCATCCTTTTTCCCTTATTTTCTTCCTGTGTATTATGGGACTATAAAATATGGACATGATATTTTATAGAACATGTACAAATTATGCATTCCATACCTAGCGACATTTTGGTTTGCGGGTTCTTGGCCGGGCGGGCAGGCTCAAAGTTGGGCCTCCATTGTTTCGTTCCCTACAAATAGCACCCCAAGTTCCGCGATATACAAATTGACAAGTGCACCTGCGGACTGTCTAACTCAACATTGCACTGTTATTGTTCTGTTTCCTCCAAACAATGCTCCCAGTTACACGATATAAAAATTGACAGATGGAGTGCAGAAATGGCGGGGTGGAGATTTCCATTGTTTATAGATGCTAATCCCTATGAAGTATCTAACAATATCTAAAAAATTATTTTAGTTTTTATTTTTCCTTGTATAACAGTATCTAAAAACTTATTTTGAATACTAAAATAGCTCTTAGTAGTGACAACTGGACACAGAGTTACGAATCAGTTGGGATTGCACTCTCCGTAAGATACAAATTGACTACCGGATTCCGACATCGTCTGCTCTTCCATGTTACAGATTATGCATTCCAATGTTCGGAGCGATACAATTAGAAGGTCCAGGCCTCACCTCCTTTGTAGACACTTTCTCAGCCTGTTTTGGATCCTCCTATTTCCCGGTTCATGAAATATGCAGCTCCAGCATTGGCGGGTTGACATATGTTTATCTCCATCTATATAATCAGACAACGAATTTGACCGACAACTGTTKCTTTTGATGCTTTCGATGTTTTTCCGTTATATACATATTCCACTCTAAATTTCCATGATCTACAATTCCACTGCTAACTACTCCGTTCTTTTTCCCTTTTTTTTCTTCCCATGTATTATGGGACTATAAAGTATGCACATGATATCTTATAGAGAATGTACTAATTCCCATGATATTTTATAGAGCATGTACAAATTATGCATTCGATATCTAGCGACATTTTGGATCGCAGGTTCTTGGGCGGGTGGGCTCAAACTTGGATCTCCATTGTTCTGTGGCCTACAAATAGCACCCATAGTTTCGCGATATAAAAATTGACAAGCGAACTTACAAAGTGGATGACTCAACATTGCACGTCCATTGTTTCGTGTCCTCCAAACAACGCTTGCAGTTCCGCGATATACAAATTGACACACAGAATGCAGGAATGGCGAGGTGGAGATTTCCATTGTTTATGGATGCTAGTCCCTATGAACTATCTAACAGTATCTAAAAAATTATTTTGAATACTAAATTAGCTCTTAGTACTGACAACTGGACACACAAGTAAGAAATAGATGGGATTGCAGCCTCCGCAATATACAAATTGACTACCGGATTTCGACATCGTCCGCTCTTCCGTGTTACAGATTATGCATTCAAATGTTCAGAGCGATACAATTAGAAGGTCTGAACCTCGCCTCCTTTGCAGACACCTTCTCAACCTGTTTTGGATTCTCCTGCTGCCGGGTTCACGAAATCTACAATTCCAACACGATCACTCTACCATTGCTCACAAATGTTTCAAAGTATCTCTCATTGCCTTCCATCCCCACTAACTTCCTATGCTTCTGACTGTCCTACCATATCCTCTTCACTATTAAACGTATTGCACTCAAAAAGTTCTGAGACATACAATTTGACCCTCGCGCCGTCACCCTCAACGCTTGTACGTTGCAACCCTGTTTTGTAGCTATCCTTTTTCCCCTGCTCGCGACCTCCGTACTTTCTTACTATGTGATTAGAAACATTTCATGCTAACAGCTGACCATGCATGAACCCTCAACATTGTCATTAATGGCTGAAAACCTCGAGGATATCTCCCATTATTATGCATTAAACCAAGATGTGCGGAGAGTTATTTTGTCCCTTCCAATTGTTCATCTCCAACACTTGTCCTCGTGTTGGGCCGTTCAAGAAATATACAATGCTTAATCGCTCATTGCAATATCCAACGTGTTGGAATTTCTATGTATGCAATTAGTACTTTTTAATGTTAACAGCGCATCATGCAATAGCCATCCAAATTGTCATTAATCAACGAAAGTCTCGAGGACATCTCCCATTCACACGCTTTCAACCAAAATTTGGGCAGGGTTATATTATCCCTTCCAACTTTTCATTTCATTCATCGGTTGGAACAAATAAACGTTCTTGTAGACTTATGGCACCAGGTCGACAATAGTTTTGTGGAGATACAGTAAATATGTTCGCACAATAGGACTAGATCTTTCAGTGGTCCAGGGCATACTTTTACTATTCATCCCCTTCCGCCCAAAACGAAGTGATTTGGACCTCTGGAATCACTCGTACAGGCTGTGTTCCTGAGGTTTTTTTCTCTAAGGGGGTGGTCTCTTGGTGCACCAAAAAATATATTTGAGGCCAAAGAATTATTCCATTGCACGACCATTCTCCTGTTTCTTTGTCACCTCGACTCTTCCGCAAGATGTTAAAATTGTTGAATCCAACATTGACGTTCAGAGGACAAGACTACAAACAGTTTCTAGAAAAACATCATAATGGGTTGGACATCTTAGTGAACTTCCTCAAAGAACTGACAACAGTTCCTGAAGATATCACAAGGGTGCAGATAAGTTCCTTTACAAATCCATTTCGGGAAATTGCTTGGCTGGTTACAAGAATAACGGGATAGGCATCCACAACAAGCGTTTCCCATATAATTATTTATATTTTGTTTTTCACAGTCAAGGAAAAATACATTTTCGATTGGGGGGAGCTAATTTCGATTGAGCTCTTCTCGTAGTTTTCACGATTCAAAGGATCGAATGAATTTTATATGTCATCCTACTTGATTTTCACAATTGTGTATTGTTGTTCGTTTCCAAAACTTTTTTTTTCCAATAAAACAAACTATGGATTTGACCCGGTAACATTCTGGCACGAGGCACTGTGGAGACACAAGGCCTCCCTTTTTTTTTATGAACTTTTTAATGGCTTTGTCTCAGTTCTCAAAGATTTACTGTCAGGCAAGGATGCTCTGCAAATGTCTGGCTAGGCAACCAAGTTTTTGAACAGGAAGGGCACACTTGAGCAAGAGGAAAATCATAGTGTCCTCATGGTCTTTGGCTCTAAGGAAAATCCTACCTTCCTTCCATGCCACATCACGGACAAGATGTTTGTTGCAGAAATAACAAGGCAATACAACCACTGGTTTCATTTTTTCCATGACAAGAAAAAAAAGCAGTTCATTCCTCTACCCTGGAAAGTTAAAGACTTCGTGTGCAGAAACATCAAGAAGATTGATGAGTTTTCTGCCCATTTTAATAAATTGAACCTAACATGCGCTGAAAGGATAAAAGGGTTCGACCCTAATGGAATTTTTCGAGAACATTTACTGGGTGTTGGCTTTAACACCTCTTTTATCCATACACACCTGACCCAAGATAGGAACAGTGTCAACAACAATCCTGCTTCTGCCGATTGTGACGTAGAGAGATTGCAAAGCGCCACTGAATTGTACAAACAACATGGAAAAGTATCCGGTGAGAAGAGTACCCAGTCCCTCGCCAACACTCCCAAGAGCACAACATCACAGAGCATCACTTCAATGGTCCACCCCAGTAAGAAAGCAACCTAGAAATATTTGACCAGAGGAGGAGATAAGAACCCTCCTCGCATAAATATTGATAGTTCTCACAAAATTCCAGTGGCGAAGAAGAGAAAAAACAATGCAGGGCAGGCGAAGGAACCCCAAATTGAAAGTGGAAAACTTTAACTTGAAATTGTAGCTGAGCACATGCAAAAAATTGGGTCATTCACGGTGGAAACATCGGACACCGACTTTTTTGACATAGATGAATCCTTCGGAATCCAGAGCGCTATTTTTGACAACCAATCTAAAAGTCTGGTCATTGAAAAGAGAGATGTAACAAATAGGAAAGGCAAATCTCGCGTAGAGATTAACTTTAGTGAAATGCCACCGTCCCAAATCTGCCAATTTCGCCAGGGAACCGGTGACATTCTTCGTGATTCCATTCGAGGAATTGAGACAAAAAATGCCAATATGAAACAACACCTCAAAGAATTTGAGCAGGCTTTCCTTGCAACTCCAGAATTTGCCAGTCCTTTGGAAAAAATCATGCCTGCTACCACTGCAATGAAGATGAAAGTATCCTCTACCTTCCTTGCATGCTCTAGAGCCCTTGTAGAGAATAACATCAACGAAAGAATGTAGGTAGTTACTGAAGCCTGGGAAACATCACAAAATTTAGTTTCCTTCTGAAAGAAGGCCAATGGTTTGCTGGAACAATTGGAGACGAATTTAAAAAATGAACAGCTTTTCTATGATCAGGTACTGGCCCCTTTTGCCAAATATGCCGACAACACATAGGAACTGAAAATAAGACAGGAGAAACTCCCCTCACGAAAGCGCACCAAAAGAGTAAAATCATGATGGCAAAAGAAAGTTGACAACCTACAGCTCATTGTCAAGTCATGTAAACAAGTCATATCAGGAAAGGAAGATTTGTTCACAAGCCTACTCCAGCTGGACTTATTTGGAACTACCAACGAGGTTCAAGATCCTAACTTAATTCTCAAATCCTTGTCAGTCACCAAAGAAGTCTTCAAGAAACAAGTTGATATTTTAAAGGGTTTGTCTTTCAAAAAGTTTTACAGCATACTTGAACATCATCTAGATGAGCACGAGCGCTAGGTACTGGACTATGCCTCACACAATGAAGAAATTGAACATACTCTGCATAGTATTTCAATGGATCTAAGGAAATTAGAAAATGACCTTTATGACGTAGAAATACGGGATGAAACCAACACAACGCCCATTAAAAGCTATATTGAAGAATGGTTCCAAGAGAGAATAGATGGCCTCGTCTAGGAAGGGAAAGAACCAGTCAACAAGACTACAATGCCCATCGACGACAGCAACAAAAACACATCGACTTCATAGTAAGTTTATACTGCCATCTTGTTTTGTTTATCAATCTAGTTTAAGTCTATGCTGTCATATTCTCTTCTTTATCAATCCACTTATGTCCTCTTTCAATAGAAAACTGTAACCAAACACTCTTAACTTCCAATTTCTTCTTTTCAGGTCTTCCTCTCTACCGTCGCGCACTTCTTTCGACATTCCTAATTCTTGTACTTATTTATTTTTATGGTCCGTGGGAGCCCCAATCCCAGTCTATATGACAAACACATTTAAATTTCCAGAAACATGTAACAAACATTATTAATTTTTGATAAATTCCAAAGAAAATTGATTTGACAATGCCCTTATTGTATACTAAATTTTGGTTTTCCAGGAACCTTTCTTGTTTGTTCCAAATAAAACTAATTCGGATATGCTACATTTCTTGTCTCCTATTGTATGCTAATTTTTTGGTCTTCAACGACGTTGATGTTTTAAATGTTGATGTAATTTCCATAGATATGTAACAAACATTATTTATTTTATAATAAGTTTGTATTGTATAGTTCGCAATGCCACTTCTCAATTTGTATATCTCGGAACTCTTGATGTTCTTTGTAGGGCATGGAACAACAAAGACCCATTTTTGAAACCACCAGCCCGAGAACGCGCGATACAAAAACTGGTGAAGTATGGAATGACCCCTCCCTGCATGCTCTATAAAACATGTACAAAGAAAACTAATTCGACAATGCTATATATTTTTTGTCCAAGAAAAGCCTTAGTTTTAAAGCAAGCTAATTCAAGAAAACGTTATTACTATTCTATTGTATAATAGACATTAAGTTTTGTAAATTTCTATAGGTCGCAACTCCGCCTGTCATTTTGTATATCGCGGAACTGTCAGTGCTATTTGTAGGCCACGAAACATCAGAGACTCAATTTTGAACCTGCCAATTTCCAGAAACATGTAACAAACATTATTATTTTTTGATAAATTACAAAGAAAACTGATTCGACAATGCCCACGATCCAAAAACTGGTGAAGTATGGAATGACTTCTCCCTACATGCTCTATAAAACGTGTGCAAAGAAAACTAATTCAGCAATGCTATATCTTTATGTCCAAGAAAAGCCTTATTTTTAAATCAAACTAAACTACGCTTGTCATTTTGTATATCGTGGAATTGTCGGTGCTATTTGTAGGCCACGAAACATCAGAGGCCCAATTTTGAACCCGCCAGCCTGAGAACCCGCAATCCAAAAACTGGCTAAGTATGCAATGAGGGCTCCTTGCATCCTCTATAAAATCTCTTCCCCATACTTTAGAAAAGTAGAAATTTTGTATGTATAAAACTAAATATCTACTTTATACAAGTACATATTTTGTATGTATAATTTTTTTATTTGTGATGAATTTCTATAGTCCGCAACTGCACTCCTCCATTTATGTATCGCAGAGAACATCAGAGGCCCAATTTCTGTATCGCGGAACTGTCGGTGTTTTTTGTATATCGTTAGCCCGACAACCCGCGATCCATTACAAAAGTACATATTTCCTATGTATAAAAGTATTTCAATGTATTTCAACTTTCTAGCCACGTGTCTGTACTAGGTCACATTTAATCCCATCCAAACATGGCAGGGACTCCGCTGCCATGCAACCTTGTTGAGTCTTGGAATATACCCCTTGCAATTGATTAGAAAATTAAATTAGAATTTTTTATTATTTCATTTATCTGTTGTGTGGTTGTCTCACTAGCTAGTGATGTCATCTTTGTGTAGTGCACCAATAATCTAAAAAATGGGCTCATGCTACAATTACATTACATTCAATAGACATCACTTCTAGTTGGCTAAGTGGAATGTGTTTTTGGTGTTGCATTTACCCTACATTCATTCTTGGAGCACTTATTCAATATTCCTCTTAGAAAAATCAATGTGCAATTGTCGTTTTATTTTTTCTACGTTGTCAAGGTATGTTGTCATTTCAAAATCAACTACTTCTCTCATAATGTTATCATGGTGAAGTTAGTGAAGGAATATATATTAGGGTTGTGGAATTCTCATCTCTCATAGCTACATTGATTCACATCTCTAGTAGTTGCATCGATACCTTTGGTCTTCACTTTCTTGTAGATTTTATGTTCTTTGGCACATTTTGCTCTCTCAACTAAGGCTTTTTCCTCCCCATCTACTTGTCAAAGCCTTAATTTGTCATAAGAGTGACAACCTTATAAATTTATATGATATTTTGGAGACTTTATAATAATTTAATTTAAGATTAAATATTAGAAAGATGTTAAGTTGAGTAAATATAGTTTCTCTCTTTTAAAAAGATGAAGGTTTGTGATAAAAAAAATTGAAAGGTTAATTTACATGATAGTTGGGAGAAAATATAATAATAATTTAATTTAATCTGATGTCAAGTTGAATAAATATAGTTTGTCTCTTTCTTTTAAAAAGATAAAGTTTGTGATAAAAAAAAATGAAAGGTTTGTGATAGAAAAAAATGAAAGGTTTGTGATGTTTTCCTTTGTGTTTGAGAAACGAATTGTATTTCTTTCCTTCATATTTGATGATTAGTTACTGTAAATTGTAAACAAATTGTGTTTTTCTATTGATTGATTAAATGTTCCTAAGTTATTTGTTTAGCTAGTTGACCATATATTCAGGTCTTTTGTTTGATTGCAACTTACATGGTCTATATTTCCAACTAGCCTAGAAATTAACATATCATCATCGAATTATATGGTTGGTTGACATGCTCTTTAGAGATCTTACAATATCACATATAACATGAGTGAAATTCTTTATTTAAAGGATATCTGTAATTTAGTGCCTTCGAAAAGTATGTAGTGTATTTGTGGTTTTACTTTAATTTCATCATTACTCACTGGTTGTTACGAGGAATAAATCTCTATGGTTTGGGGTAGGACCACAACAGACCAAACGACACCAAGAAATCAACTCAAATCTGAAATATGCCAGATAAATGAAATGCCAACAAAAAAAGCCTAAAAGAATATCTCTTCTTGACGTTCATATGAGACCATCGTTGAGTTCACAATCCAATGGTTGATACCTACGATGTGTCACCATCATCCAAGATACACAAGCATATGGAAAATGTATGGAATGTTAGCATATAGACTGGCATAATCCATCAACATGTATAACAAATTTACCCATGGAAAATAATATAAACCTTTGAAACATAAATTGGACGAGAAAAGAGTATTTCTATTAATATAATCAAAATAAGTACATAGATGAAAACCTTCAGTATCAACAACTCATTGAAATCGAGAAATTATGTCCCTCCACCTGAGCCTTCATCACTTCAATCATCTACAAGGAAAGCTCACAAGTTCTAGGAGTAATTGGGTTCCTCCTTCACGAGATAGGGGGGGCTTGGAGGATGAACATAAGGAGAGTTCAGGATTAAATGACTAAGGGGTGTAGACTCAAGGATGTAACATGGGGAAAAAATTCTCAAGAGTGTACTCGCTCTCAACGTTTTTCCTCTTTTTCAAGGATTGTATATGGCTCAGTTTATAGCCTTCAAAGGGAATTTAAGGGTCGAATCAAAGAATTTATATCATATGAAAGGCCAAGGATCATGGATCCAGTGACATGGCATGGAAAACCCAAAATATTTTTAATGTTGAGGACAAAATTTGATGTATGCGAGTTGTAATGGAGCAATCATTATATATGCATGTTGTATAACTATAGCCCATGTATATGTACAAAAAAATGAAATTTTGACTTTTGACTGAGCAAGATGGGGAAATTGAGTCTGCAGAGGGAAAGGGCAGGCCACCAAAGCATAATGCCTATAGTGTGGAATTTTTTTTTATAACACTCGTTAATGATTAAATCGAGGTGTGTAAATTAAAATAATTAATGATATTTATCTTATGATAAATGATTGAATCGAGGGGAGTAAATTAAATATTTTATTAGATTATGTAACAAATGACCATGTTATTGTCTTGTACGGTGTAAGCAATGGGAAGGACTCAATAGAATCTATAGAATTATTTGTATAATATTATTAAATTCTGGGACTATTTGTTTATTTTGGAACTAGCACACATTCATCCACATTGTTAGTCTTTGAATACAAGGGTTACTCTTTGAAGACAAGGTTTTTTTTTGCTCTAGACAAAAAAATTTCATGAGTGAACATTACTTGAAGATGATGTGGAGAAGGCTTGGCTTCATGGGAGAAATTATGAAATATAGTTACACTAATTTTTTTCAATAAGTAGTTAAAGAATGCCTAAAAATTTTAATCACTATATGTGGTTATATGGATAGGAATAAAGACACAACCATCTATCAAATTTTAGTCTTGAAAGAATTGTTTGATTCCATGAATCAACATTAAAGACTTCACAACATTTCAAGTGGTCATTTACTTGCCAAATAATAAAAGGGTTATTATATTTTACCTCTTTGTGAAGAGTGAACACTCCGATGGGTACTTCCGTTAAACATTAGGGGAATTTTGAGGTCTAAAATGGGATTCATAAGAGATATAATAAAAAATTATGAGTTAGTCATTTTGTTGGGAATGTATATTTACAATTCATATCTTGCACTGCTATCTATCTAACTATGGTTAAGTTAAATTGAAAAGATGTATAAAAATAAAACTAATAAAAACATCTTCTACTAATGTCACTAAAAT
>SNQJ01S0113132.1:0-16434 GCA_010110895.2 Picea sitchensis
TGGAAGGAGGGTGGTATCCATAAAGTGCCATAAATGGTGTCATTTTTGTTGCAGTATGAAAGGAAGTGTTATACCGCCATTCTTCCAAGGGTAACCATTTGAACCATTGTGTTTGTTTATCAGAGACAAAGCAACGAAGGTAGACTTCCAGACAAAGCAACTGTACTAGCTTTGAAAGGATGAGAGAGTGCACAAAAGTGTGTGTAATTGGTCAGTCTATAAACAATTACCATGATGACACTCTTTCCTTCAGACTTTGGTAACCCTGTGATGAAATCAATGGAAACCTCCTCCTAGTGTTGACTTGGGATGGATAATGGTTGTAAAATACCTGGGGTCTTAATTGTTTCCACCTTATTTTGTTGGAAAACCAAACATTTTGCCACAAACCTTTGAACATCAGTTTTAAGGCCATCCCAAAAAAAAAACCTTCTTGACTCTATGGTAGGTTTTCAAAAATCCCGAGTGCCCTCCTACTGGAGAGGTGTGCAATTCCAATAGTGCCTTTTGTTTGAGTTGGGATTTCTTACATAAATATAAGCGATCTTTGTAACATAGTGAATCATTTTTCCATGTAAATGTATCTGATGCACTAGAATCCTGTTGCAACCTTTGAATGAGAGTCCACACTTTTTCATCATTCTTCCATTCATCCTTTGCTTCTATTATCCAATCGGGTTGGATGATCGAGATAGCACAGAGAAAGGCCTCAACATCTTCATCCTTTCTTGAGAGTTCATCTGCCACAACATTTTGCTTCCCCTTTTTATAGACAATTTCAAAATCATAACCCAATATCTTGGTTAACCATTTTTGTTGTTCTTCTGAAGATAGTCTTTGTTCCAAGAAGTATTAAAGACTATCATGATCGGTTTTGACCTTTAAGTGGCTACCTATTAGGTAAGGACGCCATTTCTTCAATGCATGTAGTATTGCCATCATTTCCTTCTCATAAATGGGTTTGTGTAAGTCCTTTCCCTTTAGTGGTCGACTTTCAAAAGCCAGGGGCCTTCCTTCTTGCATTAGGACAGCACCAATTCCATTTCCCGAGGCATCACATTCCATAATAAAGGTTTTTGCAAAGTCTGGAGTGGTCAAGATAGGATATTTACACATCACCTCTTTAAGTTGTTCAAAATATTTAGTTGCCTCTGGAATCCATGAAAATGCATCCTTCTTAGTTAGTGTCATTAAAGGTGTTGTTATTCTTCAATAGTTCCGAACAAACTTGTGGTAGTAACCTGTCAAACCCAAAAATCCTCTAAGATTCTTCAATGTTTTGGGAATCATTCAGTCCATCATGGCCTTAATCTTGTTAGGGTATACCTTGACACTTTCATGAGATACAATATGACCCAAATACTCTACCTCCTTTACTCCAAAGAAACATTTGGATGGTTTGGAATATAGTTGTTGCTCCTTTAGTAGTTGTAGCAACTTGTCAACATGTCACACATGATCCTCTCAAGACTTGTTATAGATTAGTATATCATCAAAAAATACTAACATAAATTTTTGAAGGAAGGGCTTGAAAATGGAATTCATCAACCCTTGGAATGTGGAAGGTGCATTTGTAAGGCCAAAAGGCATATAGATTAGTATATCATCAAAAAATACTACCAAATTTCTGATATTTCTTCTCTGCAATGCCACAGGTCTGATTCAAAAAGTGGATGTGTCAAGGGAATTTACGGTAACTTCCCCACAACTTGTTGATTTTTGGCCTTTCCAGGAGATCTCACTTGCATAGCATGCCCTGCACAAAATAATTGATATAAAAATTTTTAAACTCACACACCTGAAATACTACAGACTGTCCACGATCTAAATGAAACTAGTCCCACACAATTTGATACTCTAGGAAGAAGTTAAGATTGTTTTTCCTAGAACACCTTTCTTGAGAATAGTCAATAGGAATAGTCAGATACCCTATATTACATAAGGTGTATCACAAATTTAAGATGACCCAGAAGAAATATTATTTTACCACAGATACCTTACTAATTTCTGTAAATATCCCTCCGTGATTTTAGGGTCTGAAACGTTAAGCAAAAATATTTTATAGCAAAATTCTGCAATGACTCAGTTCAGGATGATTCCAGAACCCTATCTTGTACAAGTTGTATCTCCCTGGAAATTATAATTCCTCAAGAGATGAATTTTGAACCCAATGTAAATCTTGATCTATCTACTAAATATCCTCCAATATGTTCCTCTGAAACGTTATAGAAAAAGTTATAGAAAAAATTCCAAGGTGTCTTAGGTGTAGCAGAAAACCCTCAAGACCTTGAGCTCTTATACCATGGTAGGAACCGAACATGAATATAGCATATAAAAACTCTCAGAAAAAGTACTCAATGCCTTGAAAAAAAGAGATACAATTTCAGATAATAAGCCCTTCGAGGGGAAACCTCCTTACCCCACTTAAATGTTCAAGCACAAGATGATTCAAATGAAAATGTCTCCTTGGTATATATAGGAGACTAGAGGTATAATTACAACTACCTAAAGCTGACATAAATAAAATAAAATTAATAATATAGTATGCCCCAATTAGTGCGGTAATGAGCCAATATTAGGGCTTAACACCGGTGGAGGTTGTGTCCTAATGTGGGTGGGTTTCTCAGATATGTAACGGAATGGAGGGAAAATTTTCGGATGGAAAACTCCGATTGTGGATGAAAATGGATGGTTAATGATACTTCAGAGGTGCAGTCAAACTTGAACCATGATGATATATCCTGGGAGTCCATTGGGAAAAGCTAGCAAAATGAGGAGAATGAGTATGTGGTTGATTCTCGAAATGCTTAAGACTATCGAGAGACTCCATCCTAGGGTGAAAAGAAACATGAGGTCAAAGTACCAAGGGGACTCGCGAATGGGAAACCGGGGATTGTTACCTGCGACAGCATCAAATGTAGTGGAGGTGATGATCAGAGCCAAATATGAGATCCTATAGGAAAATTTCATAGGTTGTGACTGGATATGCAATTGAGACTCAGAGGGAAATATTATACGCTGTTCCATCATATACCGAAGGATGTGGTTGGTGTGTGATGACCTGCGACTCTGCTAATACGAAAACCAAATACCCGACGTGAAAAAATATCTGGAAGATAAAGAACATATAACAGCTTATTTGATAATTTTGAACATGGATGTGCCGCGAATTGAAAGTGTGCCGCTGGAAATATGCTCCATCCGGGAAAAGGGAAAATGATAACCCGATGAAAATTTCTGTGTAAGTGGCCAAAGATGGAAACGGCGTTTATGGGCTCCTGTACCAAAAAAAGGAAAGTGGGGAAAAGGGCTTAGATATAGACGATGGGTCCATAATGCCATCCCAATTTCACTGACACTATGGACAATCGGGTGGTAATTTGGTGGGAAGACATGGACCTCCCTTGCTCGAGGAGTAATGAATAAATATAATGAATTACATTCATGAGAGCATTGGTATGGAGTGCCAAAGCTCAATTATATGTGCGGAATTTCCAGGACTAATGTGTATGACGATAGATGGGAAATGATTGTTGTAATGGCCATATTCTGAGCACATGGCACATGCAAAATTGGTTCATATATGTTTTTCAGTAATGTGGCTGATGACGTCGTAGTAGTGTGGGACATCCTTGGTGGAGTGGTAAGCAAAAGGTGTGCTTGAGGAAGCTGGGTAAAACTACATAGCTCACGAAGAGAAGGACATTTGTGAGTGGGGGTGTCCTTTTCTTTCACATAAAGCACAAGGGAGTTGAACTCGGGGAAGTAGTGGAGATTTGGGCTCATTCTGCCCCTCTAACCGCAACGAATGGTGCTAGTGGATTAAAGTGAGGGTGGTGTGGTAGGAACAAGTATTGGAATCTGCACTGGGATTTCCTCTAACTGAGGAGGGAGGGATGATTGAGAAACCATATTGGTGATGTGATACTATAACGGATTTTCCCTTGAGGAGATCCGTGATAAGTGGTGAGGTGGCACTCTCAGGGAACTCCCGATGTAGTATTTATTCAACCGTGGAACTTTGATATGGGGAGGGGACTTAGTGATATGAGTATTTTCTCCGATGTCTGTTCCTTTAGAAGAAACTACACACACTTATGTTGAAAAAGATGGTTTTAGGAACGATGGTGTTCTCCTTGATAAGTGTCCAACATGGATGGGTTTTGGAATAATCCAAGGCCAATGTTGGCAATTGGAAAATCATTTGAGCTAACATGAACAAGGGAGAGGATGTTATCGATGTTGGCGGAATGGTTAGGCCCATAATGCGGGTGTTGATCAATGGTGATGATCTTCCCATTATGGGGAACATAATCATACAAAACACGTAGGTAAGAGGTGACTACCTTCATAGCATACATGTAGTTGTGTCCTAACAAGATATTATAATCAAGATGGGCATCGATAACTCAATGTCAATGAGGATGGGTTTTTCCCCCAGTTCTATGGGGACATTTTGACAAAACCCTATGGAAGATGTTGGTTGACTGTCATAAGATCGAAAGGTGATGGTAGAGGGTACTAGCTCAAGGGTTTTCAAGTTTCTGCCATACCGTTTGGACATGATGCGTGTGGATGCTCCTTCATCGATGACACACCGATAAACTGTGGTGTTCAAGATCTTAACCTGCATCTAGAAGGCTATTTGGGTGGAAAGACATGGTTCTCCATTATCTAAATCAAAAGTGATCGGGCCAGGTCAACTATGTTGACTAATCTCTAAGCAAGTGACAGAAAGGATTTCACTGCGGATGGCAGTTTGGAGGACCCTCCAACACGTGATATGGCTGCGGTAGAGACCAAGCAGCCATCAACTAGACTATAATTGGCGAGCAACCCCAGCATGAGGGTTGGGCGTAATATCCGGTTGTAAAGGAATACATGAAGTAAGGAAATTGGTTCCCGTGACAGGATATGGAATCACCAATGGTTGGCCTCAGAGAGATGGAGTTGTTTATGAGGTGGTTTGGGTAGATTTGGGAGGCATATCATATTAATGGTTGCCTTGCATAAGAATTTCTTCACTGGTGAGGAGGAAACTGCGATCAACCGAATTCCCAAGTTAAGTGGCACCCGAGTTTGGATATTTCCCCAATTATGGTGGGGCAGGGATGATCACTCGTTGGGTGTTCATCACACCTTGGTAAGGAAAGGGTTTTGGAAAATAGTTGTACAAGCAGTAGTTGAAAATACATATGGGGCCCGCTAAGGAAGATTGTGTTTGAGGTCCATGAGTTCATGGATGCCCTCATCCATTGAAGATCAATAATTTGGGGGCAATGATGAGCATAATGTCCATACTCACAACATATAGCACAAGGGAAGTTAGTCTCAAGATTTTGAAAGCTCTCATCAAGGGTATATTGTTATTGGTGCCCCATTGGGGGTCTTGGTATTGGTTTCCACCAATGGGATGGTTGTGGGGGTCATTCCCACCCGACGCTAGATTGTCATTGTTTCATTTTCTTCATTTATGATTATGAGTCGGATTGGATGTATTCAACTATTAAAATGTATGAACCTATTGAATGGGAAGGATAAAACAAAGTTGGTGATGTGTTTTTCCTGAGATTAACTATCGGGGAGGAACTAGAAATGGAAAATATGGATTGTTATATGGATAGGATCCATATGGCATATAGGAATTAGAGGTACTTCCACTACTGCTAGGGTTATATCCATGGGTTGGGGTGGGACCCGTACTAGAATGAGAGATCTGGATACCTACATGGGTACCGGTGGGGGTGCCCCTAATGACCGAGGGGAAACAAATCCATGATTGCTGGTAAAGGGAAGGGGGTAGTAAGGATTTCACATATCGATGGATATGGAGGGGTACCATACATAGTGGGTTGTGGGGTGGATTGCGGGTGTGTTTGGGTACCAATCAATCCATCCGCTAAGTGAGACATTCCCCGGGTTTGTCTTGGCCAAATGGCTGGGTGTTGGGTCCGAGAGTACCGTATAGGTATCTGGATTGGGCATAGATGAGTTCAAACTGTTGGGTCTTATTAATGGATTCTTCTTCTAACTGGGGAAGGTGGTGGCTACATATTTGGAAAGGAGGGAAATAAGTGATTTGAGAACCAATTGAGACATTGTTGCAGGGTAGCGTCATCTTTGCAGAGACTACGCCGCCGACGTATTCATGGATGTGGGTCGTAGGCCATGCGATGGTTTGTTTGAAATTTGAGAGTAGTTCGCTGCGCCATTGCATACCTAATGGGTAATTGAAAGAAGGTCAAAATGTTTGGCCAAGGATTCAAAAGTTGCATGGGACCTTGATTTTTCTTCTACATACCATTTCATGGATGGGCCAAAGGAGTGTACATTGAAATAACCTCAATTGGATGGAATCATCCATGATGTTGTTCAAGAACACCAGGTGAAATGTCATGATATGGTTATGTGATCATCTCCTTTCTTTCCTTCAAACTTGGGGATGTCTCAAGGTAGTTTCGTAGGCATCGCAGCTACGTGGGTTGCACATGGGGATCATTGCGCTTAATGATTCGCATGTTGGAGGGAAGATAACATGGGCATATGGGGTGGTGGGTGTAGGGATTAGTTCCAAATCCATAGTGTGAGTGGTTCGACACCCGACCCTTTGAGGGGATGAGGGGTTGGTATTTTCCCCTCGAGAGGAAGTTGGTCCCCACTGCAGTAAAGGAGAGTGAGTGGAAGGTGGGCCTTGGGAATTGGACCTGAAGTAAGGTGGAACCAAGCAAAGTCGATCCTAAGATAGTGGCACGGTGGAGTGTGAGAAGGTGGGAGCTGGCGTGAGTTGGCAAGATTAGTAACTCCTCCTAGAATAGAGGGGAGATTTAGCAAGCATCTGGAACAAAAAGGGCTATGTGTGTCCCCTATGATGTTCGACTAGAAAAAGTGAATGTGTGCAAATGGTGGTGAGAGTGATAAATAAACAAGAGCCTTTGCTAAATTTTTTGAACTTTACACGATATAGATCCAAATCAAATGTAATCAAGGGCTAATTACATAAAGGGTTTTGATATGAATCATATATGTGGATAGGTGGATTTTTTCCAAGCGGGGGAACAAAGAAAACAAATGTTCATGTCTAAAAAGATGTAACGTCTTCCTCTCAAAGTATTACTAGACCTTTCAATAGCACCTGACAAAGGGGTTTGAAGCCACCGTAAGAGAAACTAGTGAACGATGAAGAACTGGCCATAATGAGGGGTATAGGGTGCATATCCCAAAAGAACTAACAATATTTCCCAATAGACACAAAATTTGATCAAGGTGCACTTGCAACCCACAATTGCCACATAGGTATATGTCGTAAAATTTGGTCACTAGGTACCCTACCAAAGTGCTACATTTTATATTTTCGCCTACAGTGGGTCACAAAGCTGATCCCCGCCCAAGAGGTGGGTGCTCAAAGTGGGACGCATTAACAACCGGACCTCGGCCTTCAACCTTCGTTGTGTATCTCATGTCTTTATGGTGTTAGGGAACACTTGACTTGGAGGATTTAAAGCCCCTATTTCGACAACTTCTATTGTTTTGAAAATGTGAGAACCGAATAATACCGGGGAGTCATTTGGATGCCTATCCCCAAAATCCTACCTAGACTAAAAATATTTCTTTGGCACCTCCCGTGGAGGAAAACTTAGCGAGTTTTAAAAAAAAAAATAGATGTGGTTGTTTGAGAGATCGGGGTGTGAGCCAACCCTGCTGAAATTGAGTGGGAGTGGATAGTTTTGTTGAGAAAAGGGTGGGGTGTTTCGTAATCCCTTTGGAGGAAACTTACTCAACCTCCACGCTTCGAGATGAAAACTATGTGATTGAATAGTGACTTTGTGTCCGGCGATAGTGTGCCAATTTTTTAATAATCTAGGTGTCACCTTGTTGCATGTGGACTTCGCATGATCCTTACAAGTCTTTGATTACCCATTTAACTAAATGTCATTGGTACAACCTTGTGGAATTCAAAAGTCCCTAGGAAGCTAGCATGTGACATGTGGGTCCTTTACTATTCCTTAACTCCTTTATGTGATTTAATCTAAGAAAACTTTTGAAACTATCCTAGATTGTGATCATGTGGGCATGACAGGTCCAAGCATACAAAAACCTTTAAACTTCCTAGCAGGATTTAATCTAAGAAAGTAAATTTCAACACTATCCTATCTTTTGTAGCATGTAAGTACGTATAACTGCTACAATCTTGAGATGTGGTTTGAAAATAAACTAAGAGGAGTCCCAAGGGGCTATTGTCCTTCCTTAAATATTTTATCTTTCTAAAGGAGATGAAATTGTCCTACAACCCCTTTTTGATTCTCAAGGTCTCTTTGAAGCACAAGAGAAGAGAATACTAAACGATTATTATCCAACTTCTAGTCCTAATGAAAATTTTATGTGATTGTCATTCCAACTTTATACCTACGTGCCAGCATCCATGTGGAAAAACGAAATCAAAAGAGTGGAATAATGATTTTAAATCCCCCAAGTGCCTATGTGTTTTAATTAATCCCTTTATATGGAGAGGGAACTAAATGTGGTGCAGATTACAACATGCATAAATCATTTTTAAGAAGGCTAGGGCCTTCCACAAATCACAAAAGGCTTACAATGTTTATTTTTCTGCATAGGTGCATGGGTCCCAAAGTAGACAGAGGTGCAATCGAAAGCAAAATGCACTAATTGAAAAGACTTCGGGGAACAAAGTGCTGCATACGTTGAGCGAAACAATAATTGTGGAGCACGTTCGCATGATGCACGACTATGGGACAATAAACCTGTGCACAACCCAATAATACCTGCCGCAGCTATAAATCTACGGGAATTTGCTCGATAAATTCGCGGAGCGCGACATGACATCTCCGCATCCAATTCGATCCGAACAAAACGCGATGGCATCACTCATACCCCTTCCCCCAGATTCAGACTATTGAAATGAACTAAGAGAAACGGATGACGGACATACCTTATGAACGCCTTCCAAAGTCTCTGTTGTTCCTGTTCGCCTCGATTCCCTATGCTGCTCCAGTCACAATAACACAAACCAATCATATCAAAGGCATTAATATATTCCACACCTAGTCTATACATGTGATCAAGGAATCATGCAATAAGATGACATCATCATTATGGAAAGGGACATACTCACCAGATTGCATTAATGAAGAGAAACTTACAACCTGAGCCATGATGTCAAATGAGGGTCTCCCTTTCGATGGCTCCTAGCTTTGACACAATAATAATTGCTCATGCATGAAGAAGTTCAACCACATATGATGACCTTGTTGTTGTCTCTCAATCGAAGCATCACCCTCCATACCTTTGCACCAACTCCAATCAATCTCTTTGCTAGCTTGCTTCTATCTTCTTAGTTAACCAGCTCCATGAGAAATCTCTCTTCAATATATAGGAGAAGGTTGATTAGTTACTTGGATAGGAATAATCCCAAGATATCCGAATAGCTTCCAAGATCTTGCCAACCATTCAACTCCAAATCACTCCCTAAAAGATTCCTTCTAGAAGGATCGAGAACTTATCTATTTTCCTCCTTTAGAAACATGTTCACACTCTAACCATCGACACATATGTAGAAGTTCAAGTAAATAAGCTTTTGAATGTACTGTATGGAATGAAGGGATTCTCTCAGGAGTATATATGCAGCCTGCGAACTATTTTCAAAATATGATTTTGAGAAAATGACAAGTGTAACTTTCTTCAGGAAAAAGTTCTTAATGAAGAGTTTGATCTTCCATTATCATGGCATAATCATAATATCATCTCGACAACCAAAAATGTGGATAACAGAATTCTCTCAACTCAGCTTTGAATTGGATGTTTTGCAGGTCATCTTGGGCCGGTTATGGTACTGCAGGTTAAATAAACCGAAAGAAGAGCTAGAATAACCCAAATGGGGTAGGAAATTGATACCTTTCCCCAGTGGAGTTGCCAATCTATTGTGCCTCTTTTTTCACTTGAATGAGCAAAACAGAGGTGCTTACAAGCTTAGTTGGGTTAGCTAAGCAAGACAACAGTGAAGGAAAGGGTTAGAAAAATAAACATAAAAGACTAAGCTAAGAATTAAACTAGGAAAGGAAAGAAAAACTAAACTATTGAGCATAAGGACATAAGAACAAGAAAAAAATGAGACTCATGTCACCAATGGAAAGGATTGTATTAGTTAAAAGAAAACACCGAGAAGAAAGGGGACTTCGGGTCCCTTCTTCCTCCAAGGGAGGACTCTTGAACCCCCAATATTAAGCTCTTCTTACAACTTTGAAAACTTGAAAGAAATGGTGAAAGAATGCCAAGCTAACCCACTCAAAAGGTGATGTGGATTGCCCAAATGGAATGGTGCAAGTATGCTCTTGATGAGAAAAGAGGATTCCCCAAGAGAATAGCAGTAGCATAACCTTGCAAATGAATTCCTTGAAAATATAGTGCACCCATGGCCTCCTTTTATAGCATAGCTTTGAGGCATTATGCAACTAGTTCTTAGTGTGAACAAGGGGCCCTTTAGGGCACCCTTAGGTCTTTGACCAGCCCCCCACTTGGATTCAGCTTGGATCTGAGGGTCAAATCTACTTGGGAGTTGAACCAAAAGTGGGTGAGGGGCCGACAAGAACCATAAATGCGTCGTTCATGGAAGTGTGTGGATTTTATTGTAAACGGTCGCGCATGTGCGCGGGTTTTCCTATATAAAGTAGCGCATCTTGAGCATGTGCACAGGTTTTCCTATATAAAGTAGCGCATCTTGGGCATGTGTGCATGATTCCTTTGGTGAATTTGGGCACTTCAACTTTTTGACCCAATTGTATAGTTTTTTCCTCTTGGACATGCATTTCTGAAGCTGTGGGTGAACTAATAGGTGTATGGAGATGCTGGATTCCTATAACCATTTGCGAACTAAATTTCAGTGATAACAACCATTAGAAGAGCACTCCATACCACCCACATGCGAACGACATAGTCGAAGCCTTCAATAAGATCTTGGAGATAGTGTTGACTAAGATTTGCAGTGTTAACAAAGATGATTGGGATTTAAGAATTCCAACAGTATTATGGGCTTATATAACTACTTGCAAAAAATTAACAATGCAGACTCCCTTTAAGCTAATTTATGGTCAGGAAGCAGTAGTACCTATGGAATATTTGGTTCCTATTTTAAGTATTACAACATTTATAGGTATGGATGACACTGGCATTGTTCAAGAGAGGCTCGTGCAATTGATGGAACTAGAGGAAGACAGGTTCATTGTAGGATTTCATCAACAGGTACAAAAGGAATGAGAAAAGGATTACCATGACAGACATATCAAGAAGAAAGAATTTAATCAAGGAGATTTGGTATTGATATATGACAACAATTTCATGAAGCATCTAGGGAAGTTAAGGACATGTTGGCTCGGACCATTCGAAGTTTCATATGTCACAAAAGGAGGAGTTGCATAATTGAAGACCCTTAATGGAGAATGGAAATATGGTTTGGTAAATGGGAGTCGATTGAAACTATATTATGACAACCAGATGCCTCAAAGATCCTAGTAAAAACATAGGAAGAAGGGTATAGGTACCAGGTACCAGTGTATCATGCAAGTAAAATCCAACCATCCGATTTACTTTGATGAAATGAACTCTGGAATATTGAAGGGCTATGAAGGAGAAATCACCTGAAGCACCGAAGGCCGAATTCAACGTTGATCATTGATCTAAGATAACTTCGGGAGAATTATCATTCGTCAATCCAAGACACAGATCCATGAATAATCCTGGCCATCCATCTCAACCTTTGATTAATTCATAGCCATTGATCAAAGTATAGTGGAAAGATAGAGTAAGTGTAAATCACAAAGTAACGCTAACCATTGATCTACTTCGGGAACATTCTCAACCGATGATCAAGCATAGTGGAAGGATAACGTAAGTGGAGTTGTTAACTGATAGCAAGTGATCACCAGTGCTTTATGAATTATTTAGTAGGTAATCACTCTGGAGGAATTTCTACTCCAGATTCCAGGAGCCACAAAGAGCCGAAGTTTCGAAGTAAATGAGAATCGCTCATCTCAACTCTTGATTAAGTCATAATCTTTGATTATGATTTAAGCCTCTAGATAAGTAAGGATCGCCTTTTTAGGTAAGATTAAATATGGAATGTCCGATCTACTGGTGAAATCTGTATACTTACTGTTAGCACTAGAAGTCACCTCTGGATTGCTACAAAGGTAATCCCAATACCCATCAGTATGTATGTCACGGTGAATAGTTTTCAAGGGTGGTCTAATGGATGCAGTCTCAAGATTATATCGCTTTAACTAGGAAAAATGGGTTGGAATGCACAGGCAAGTGAGGTCTCAATATAAATTCAGTCAGTAAGTTGTAATAAGGGTGAGTAGGGGGAAGAACTTGAGGAAAATGAATAGGTCTACTATGGACATCTGGTCTTCTAGTAACCCAAGGAGTAAAAACGCAGAAGGCAAGATCCTCTTGGTTCAGAGTTTCAGGGGGCTAAATGAAATTATCATTGAACTAAAATCAGACATACATCACAATTCAATGAAAACAAACTGGTTGGATCATCCATGCCCGAGTCATTCAACATTGGAGGGAAAGGACACAACAAAAACTGATTAGAACTCGTCCCAGTGTTATTATGATCAAACCCACATCACAAGAACACAATTACTCTCGACTGGATCCTCCATGCCCGAGTTTTCTAACACAACCATTCATAGAGATATGAAAGGAAGCTAACTTACATGAAACAAGAAGTCTCAAATACATATTCATAATCAGAATAACCATATTTCCATTAAAAATTTACAATAAGGGAGCCTATCTCAACCATCAACCTTAACAAAATATGAGGAAGACTCCTATATACTTAGAGAAAAACTATAGAAGCGTGCTCAAGTCTTTGCATTCAAGTCATTATGTCTAAATGCTTCCTGATAGACTGTGCATGCAGTCTCCTGTCAGAAGCGAGCTCTTGTCAAACACAATCGTGCTTCAGGAAGGTTCTGCAACTGAGTCGACTTGTTGACAGTGCTTTTTTGGGATTTCCATTTATGGTGGAAATGATGTTCAACCACCACCCACTAACTTCAATAATTGTTGCATCGGGATTGATAAGGCCTGAGTCGGCACTGCACCTGTGGAATTTGGCATCCTCTATCTTCTTCCATCTGGATCTAAGTCAGATGCTCACGAGGAGGTCTGACAACGAATGTGGAAATCGATGATGTGATTGGTGCACTTGACATGGAATAGTGGATGTGGAGATGGCTAGGTGGACAACGTGGATGGGAAGAGGAAACTGAGGATAGCGTGGGGGCCACACAAGCAGGAGATGAGGTGTAATGGGATGGAGCTGATGTGGAGTGAGGTGGCACAGGTGGCGATAGATGAGAAGGGAATATGCGACAGGTGGGACAGTGAGTGGAGGATAGGTGTGAGAGAGAGAAATTTATAGGAGAGTGGGGGATGTGACAGACAGAGGATAGAGATGGAGTGGGGGACATCTATCAATGGGACAGAGTGGCCACTTCATGACCCGAGATAGGGCCTTACATGCACATGCGCATATCAGGGCTGTGAAAAGTGGTTTGATTCTTCACTGTTTTTGTGCCTGATATGTGTTTATGGCTGACACGTAGCATCTCCACAAAACCATGGTTTCAAACCTAGCCCACCCTACAATTTTTAACGTTCATGCATTTTGGGGGCCTGATATGATCAATGATCGTCGATCTGGAGCACTCAGATCTCGGCTGCCTATATCTACGTGCCTCTTAGCTCAGTGTGCCAAACGGTCACATCGACCCTGGAGAACTTAGGATAAGCACCATTTAGTGGGTTTTTAGTCCCTTTCTTCACCTTTTGTCACCTAGAGGGCGAAACCAAGGGGAAAACATCCCCCCTACAGAAACATGTGATAACATTAGGCTCCATGGGGGATAGAATCCTCCCTGTGAGGCTCTAAGATCTCCTTTGCATCTCCAATCACCTTTTTTGGGGTTGTGGAGTCACCCATAAAACCAGAAACAAAAAAGAAAAAAAATATTTACAAAGACACGGGAGCCACTTATGGATCAAATAAAGAACTTCTTCAGAAAATGCCCATTTATAGGGCCACCAAAAACTTCATCACCCTACAAATTCTGCAACCTGTAAGTGTTGTTTGGAAATGCTTCACCAATCTTGAAGGGACCAATCCGAAGGGATTCAAATTTTCCATGTTTGCCTCTATATTGTCTGGGTGCATCCCACTTAAGTACTAGATATCCTAGTTGGAAATCTTCTTTTCTACTCTTCCTATCAAAAGCTTGCTTGATCTTCTTCTCATGGTCATGTGCTTTGTCCATCGCTTTCTCTCTAGTCTGTTGGACTTCTACCAATTGATGAATTCTTCTAATCATATCACTAGGTTCTCCTTGGTAGTCCTGAAAGAATTTTTCCACAGGCAGGGCGAGCTGGGAAGGAAAAACTGCTTCAATCCCATATACAAGTTGGAAAGGAGAGATACCCGTGGACCTTTTTTTTGTCACTCGATCAGTCCACAAAGAAACTTTGAGATTTGAATCCCATGCTTTCTTATTGTCCTCTAGCAGTCTTTTGATGATATTTATCAGGATTTTGTTAGAGGAACATGCTAATCCATTGCCTTGTGGGTAGTAGGGGTAGAGTGGATCAATGAAATCTCAAACTGCTCACAAAATTTGATCAATGTCTCAAACTTGAAGGATGCAACATTATCAGTGATGATCATGTTCGAACAACCAAACCTTGCCATAATATCTTCAAGAAAACCAATGGTCACTTTGTGAGAAGCACTCCTTATGGGAATAACTTATATCCACTTGGTGAAATAGTCTGTTGCAATTAATATCCACCTATGTTGACCACTAAAAGTAGGATGAATTTTCCCAATGAAGTCTAGGCCCCATTGCCGAAAGGGTCCTGAAGCTACCATAGGCTTCAATGGAAGAGACTTGAGTTGTTGCTTCCTAGAGAATTTCTAACATTTGATGCAAGCTCTGACTTTTGCACAGAAATTAGTGAATAGAGTAGGCCAAAATTATCCATCCTTGAGAATTTTATAGGTCGTGGTTCTCTATAAATGAGGTCCCCCACACAGGTTTTCATGAAAATCAAACATAATCTTTTGGGCCTCCTGTGGATATAAACATCTTAGAAGCACACCTAAAGGGTCTTTCCAATACAAGACCTGGTCAATAAGTCAATATCTAATTTCTTTGAGCTTTAAATCTCTTGCCTTACTTTTCCTAATTCCATTAGGAGATTGCAACTTTTGCAGAAAAAATATGATATATTTGTACCAGGTGCATTCTGCCAATGGAGGGTTGTCCTGAGGAATTTTATCAGACAACTCAGCCTGCTTATTTTCTAGTCAAGTGTTGATGAAGTAACCCCCAAAGTTTTATAATTAGATTTAGCTAATAGCTTGGCTAAACCTTGGCCTTTAATTAGTTTGGTGGGATTTATTTCCAAATCAAAATCAAGGATTTTATCAATCCACCTACTCCTTCTTCCATCTATGTCAGGATGAATGAGAATGTCCTTTACAGCAACTGAAGGGACATATGCCATAACCCTTGAATGAAGGGCATAGATTCTGAAAACCTTGATGGATTTGACCAATGCATAGGCTTGTTTCTCCATGATGTCATATTTCACCTCTGCATCTCTTAGTGCTCTGTTGAAAAATGAAATAGGCTGCTCTAGCCCTTCAGTGTTGTTTTTCAATAAAACAGTTGCCATTGTATCAAAAGAAGAAAAAGAAAAATTCAGAAAATCCTTGGAGTAATCTGGACTGATAAGCACCAGTGCCTCATTCAGTGCCTTCTTGATTTGGTCGAAAGAATTTATGGACTCAGCAATCCATTTTACTTCATTCCCCTTCCTGAGCATGGCTATGATATGCTTCACCAATTCAACAAAATTTGAAACAAACCTTCTCAGAAAATTGATTTTTCCCAGGAAATACTGGACTTCCTTATTGGATCTAGGAAGTGAAAAGGTTTGAATAACTTCCACCTTTATTGAATCAATCTTGACCCCTTCAGCTGATACTATGTGTCCCAACAACTTTCCCTCTTTCATGGAAAATAATGACTTCTTGGGATTTAAGGAAAGGCCAAATTTTGTGCATTTTAAGAATACATTTTTCAAATGTTCACAATGTTATTTATCAGACTTAGAGAAAACTGTAATGTCATCTAAATAGATGACCACAAATTTATCCCTTTCCCCTATGAAAGTTGTTTCCATGGCTCACTGAAAGGTTTCTCTTGCGTTCATCAATCCAAAGGGAATTTTGGCATACATGAATGTACCCCAAGGAGTGGTGAAGGTTGTCTTTTCTCTATCTTCAAGAAGAATGGAGATTTGATTGTAACCAGAAAAGCCATCAATCATGGAAATCCTGGATGCACCTAT
>SNQJ01S0113132.1:22225-44905 GCA_010110895.2 Picea sitchensis
TTTTAATGAATAATGGAAGGATGTGTTGTGCCACCATTCTCCCAAGGGAAACCACTTGACCCATTGTGTTTTTTTATCAAATCAAAGAAGTGAAGATAAAATTCTATAAATGTGTTCACAATAACATTTTTACCATTGGATTGAGAATGATAAGACGATCTGTGATCTAATTGAGTACCCAAACAAGAAAAGAATTCAATCCAAAAATTTCTAGTGAAAATTGGATCTCTATCACTTACAATAATCTTATGGATTCCATGTAGCTTCTTAACTATTTGAATTAATGTTGTGGCTACTATACTTGCTTTAAAAATATGATAAAGGGATGAAAAATTGGCATACATTATGAGATGAGGCAATTTCCTATCCAAATATTTATGAAACATTGAAAATTGAGCTAAAATCAAGGAATGTTTACCTCACATAGTTCTTTATGATATGTTCCTTAAAAGGGAAGAATGCATTGTTAGAGTTACAAAAAATGTAGGTGAAGTAGTGAAAATGGGAGTAAGGAGAAGGTATGGTACTTGCAAAAAGGTGTCTAAACTTGGGCTCAACATCTCCCCCATGATTGAACCTTTGCATGTCCTCATGAAAACAATCTACTATCTCAACATTCTCAAAATTGCATTGTTGTCACTACCTCATATATGTTTAATTTCTTTGATCAGAATATTTGTATTTGAAGTGGATATTAAATTGGCCTGATGGTTCCAATGTCGCTTTTGAAATATTTTATTCCTTAACCTCTCATTGTACTGCTTGAGAAATGATGCCTATTCATACCATATTCTATTCCTCCTATTAGCATCGTAAGTCAACTCCTGATTGTAGGGGAGGTAAGCCCAGTACCCATTAGTGTTTAGGGTGGACGTTGGTTTAAATGTGGATGGTCGTGGCCAAAACTCAACAACATGAAAGATGTTCAACACAGAACTGGACAAGAAATTCACATGGAAGTGAGGGCCACATTAACTTCAGTTAGTAAATTGAGTTGAAGCGAGAGCATAGGGAAGAATTAGGAGAAAGGGTGAAGGAGACTGCTCTGGGCATCAGGCCTTCCAAAAACTTAGAGAAGAAAACCCAAGCTTAAGAGCATTCTTGAGCTCAAATTCAGACACCAAAATATGTCGACAAGGGACATAGTTACAGTTGCAGTATGATCAAACCTCCATAATCCTACAACTGTAACAACTCGACTGGATCCTCCATGCCCGAGCCATTCAATATGAGAAGGAAACAAATACACAAGGAAATGAATAAAACAAACCACGATATCGCTATAATCAAACCTCCATTACAACAATATAATGATCCTCGACTGGACCATCCATTCCTGAGTGTTTTAAACATCTTTACAGACAAAATTAAAGAGAAAGGAAGATGAATTCTATTAACATGAAAGTCTCAAATCGATTACATAACCAGAGAACAACTCTGGCGGAACAAAGTTAAAGATTGGGAGATCTGCTCAACCAAAGACCTTTACAAAATCCTAGAACTCCACATATATACTCAAAAAAAAATCCACCATCCTCAGCAGAGGCGTGCTAGAACCATTGCATTCAAGGCTCGGGGTCTGCATCTTCTTCTATCAGAAGCAAGCTCAGATCAGTATGGGCCCTACCGAAAAACTAACTCGCAGGGGTACCACGAGTTGTCGCTTCACTTGCACTACCAACCCTTCCATGATTTTTCATTTATGGGGTGAGGTGAGGCTTAAACCACCTCCCCCCACTTTCATTTACTTATTCATTAGGATCAGAATGATACCGAGTCGATTTGGCACCTGGAGAACATGGCGACCCCTTTTGTGGCAACATCGACATTTTGGCCATGGGCGTAACTCACATGAACTTTGCACCTTTACCTGCATATGACTTTGGGCCATGGCCCAACTCTTATCCCTAATGAAATTTTAGTATTTTTCATTTCGAAAGTCTTCACTCCACTTGATTCCCAATATCTGTTGCTCGAACTTGCGAAATGGCCTCTCTCAGATTGATGGTCGGATATGTTATGCATCCAATGACCATGATTGCATCCCAGAAACCCCACTCACCAGAGAATAAACAAGTGCTTACTCTTCTTTGTGGCCCCGCTTTTCTATATGACCTCAGGCCATGACCTGGGGTTCTGTCCTTGAATGTTTTTGGGACTTTGATTTTAGGGGAATCGAGGCGCTGCTTCTTGTCAAACCTCTGATTTGTGAAACCACGATTTTGGGATTTCACATTTTGCAAACTTGCATCGTGCTCCACACTAAAACCCCGACTCGCGAAATCATGAATTCACTAATCTTCTTCCACATTCCCCTCTGGTTTGGATGACCCATATCTTCTTCACACTTCAGGACTCAGGGGTTTTGCGCCTTCCTCACTTCAAAATTCCCAAAGTGGCATTCTCCGCTGTCCCGATATGCACGTGCCTTAGCACAACGTTCCCCGACTTTGGATGAAACACAATTGTGGGTTTTTATGCCCCCTTCTTTTGCATTTGGTCATCCAATGGCCAACTCCTAAGGGAAAACATCCCCTGTAAGAATATGTGATAACACCTCCTAAACAATGTCTTACATTTAGACCAAAGGTGCTTATTCTTTTCATTAATTTTAGCATTGTGTGCCTTCAAGGTCTCATTTTCTTGTTTAACATTTCGATCCAAGATTTTTAACTCTCATATTTCCTCTCTTAGCTTCCATATCATCTTGTTCTTTCTTGCCAGCTTAAGCCAATTATCAATATCTAGTGACTCTATAGGAGTTTCCCCTCGAAGGTGGACTTATTGGTTAATAGTTTTGACACCCTCTAGTTGTAAGTCATATTCAAAGTCTTATAGACTTGAGTTATAAAATTCGGTTCTAAAATATTCTAATGTTATGTTAGGCTCCTCAGGCTCTAATTCAGGTTTGAAGCCCTTAGAAGAATTCAAGTTTGGATTTGGACAATTGCACATTTTTTGAAACTCACCCTCCTCCATGTCTATCATCATAGGGCTTGAGGGNCTAAAATATTCTAATGTTATGTTAGGCTCCTCAGGCTCTAATTCAGGTTTGAAGCCCTTAGAAGAATTCAAGTTTGGATTTGGACAATTGCACATTTTTTGAAACTCACCCTCCTCCATGTCTATCATCATAGGGCTTGAGGGAGGGGGGACCATGTACTTCTTATAAAACCTGGTATGAGGTCTCCTTAGAAATGTGACCTTGTATTATTCCTTCTTTTGTGTTGGTTCCTGTTGTGCCTTCTTGACTTTTCATATGCTATGTAACATCCCCACTATAATCCTCATTTTAATTTATGCATAATGTAGATATTAATATGTCTATTGTTGAAATGGACACTTGACATTGAGAGAGGGAGGGGGTGAATCAGTGTCACAAAACTTTGGACAATTTTCCATTTTTCCTAAATTAACTGAAAAAAAATATATTTATTTCATTTTATCAACCAATATATAAAAGAATAAATATTTTATTTATTTATTTAACTTGAATGAATACATAAGATCAATCTTTGAATATCTTCAACTTCAAGAAATTATGAGAGACCCAAATCTTTGTTACAAGAACCATCTTGTAGTTATCAGATCCAATTCAGAAATGAGGAATCCAATCCTCATATCAAGTCCCAGCTTGTTGATCTTAGGTCCAAATGAGATGTGAGGAATCCAATTCTCATACAAGACCCAACTTGTAAACAAGCACCAACCTGATAGAATGAACCTTCATTCAATCCATTATATATAAATATATATACTTTAACAAATTCAACTACACTTCTTCTCACCATTCTTTCTTGTTTATATAGTCTTCCAATTGGTGTGAATTTGAAGCATTGTATCTTTTGATATTTGAACCATTGTACCTTTTAATTTAAATGATAATATTAAACTTTAATTAATATCAATTTTCCTTTTTATTCTTTATTCATAATGTTTTCATGATTTAACTCTCTTTTAATCATGACTATGTATTGGTTCATTTGTCCTCATGAGTTGATCACATATCAACTCATTATGTCGTTCTCATGCTTCTACTATGTCCTCAATTCGTCAACATATCATATTCGATATTTCACATATTCTCTGTATTGTTATGGTGTTAATTGTCTGTCGATTTACAAAGATGAAATCTATATGAGGCGCTTCCTTCAAACCATTTTCATATGACCATAGGTGCAGAACCAATAGATTATTAATTTAAGCACTACCCCTTCTTTCACCCTTTTATTTTTATCCCCCATATGTCCAGTGTTGGGACCGTGTTCTTCGGTACTTCGTTCTTTGGGACTTTAGGCCTTTGCAACCTTTCAAATCTCCTAAAGTAGATTTCATTGAAGTGCGTGCTATCACATGTTCTGGGGGGATTTTTTCCCCTTGGCTTTGTCCTCTTGATGACAAAATGCGAAGAAAGGGGCTAAAACCCCACTAAATGGAGCTTATCCTAAGTTCATTGGGGTCGATGTGACCGTTTGGCGCACTAAGATAAGAGGTGCGTAGATCTGGGTGGATGAGATCTGAGCACTCCAGATCGATGGTCGTTGATCATATTGGGGCCCCAACATGTGCAGATGTTAAAAATTGTAGGGCAGGCCGGGTTTGAAACCATGGTTTTGTGGAGATGCTATGTGTTAGCCAGAGACACATATCAGGCCCAAAAGTGGTGAAGATTCAAACCAATTTTCACAACCCCGATATGCACATGTGCATATAAGGCCCTATATTGGGTCGACAAGTGGTCGCTTTGTCTCGCCAGCAGATGTCCCCTACTCCATCTCTCTCCTCTGTCCATCACATCCCCCGCTCCCCTATAAATTTCTCTCCCTCACACCTGTCCTCCACCCACTGTTCCACCTGTCTCATATCCCCTTCTCATCTCCCGCCACCTATACCACCTTGCTCCACATCACCTCCTTCCCATTACACCTCATCTCCTGCTTGTGTGGCCCCCATGCTATCCTCAATTTCCTCTTCCCATCCATGTTTTCCACCTAGCCATCTCCACGTCTGCTATTCCATGCCGAGCGCGCCAGTCACATCGTCGGTTTCCATGTCCACTGTCAGGACTCCTCACGAGCATCCAACTTAGATCCAGATGAAAGAACACAGAGTCCGCCAAATTCCATGGGTGCAGTGCTGACTTGGGCCTTCTCGATCCTGATGAAGCAATTATTGAAGTTAGTTGTTGGTGGTTGAACATCGTTTCCACCATAAATGGAAATCCCGAGAAAGTATTGTCAGCAAGTCAACTCAGCTGCAGAACCTTCCTGAAGCATGATTGCATCTAGCAAGAGCTTTCTTCTGATAGGAGACTGCATGCACAGTCTACCAGGAATCATGCAGATGTAATGCCTTCAATGTAGAGACTCGAGCACACTTCTGTAGTTTTTCTCTGAGTATATAGGAGTCTTCCTCATATTTGTTTAAGGTCAATGGTTGAGCTAGGCTCCCGTATTGTAAAGTTTTAATGGAACTCTGGTTCTTCTGATTATGTATATGTATTTTAGACTTCTTGTTTAATGTTAGTCAACTTCTTTTCATATCTCTATGAATGACTATGTTAGAACACTCGAGCATGGAGGATCTAGTTGAGAGTAGTTGTGTTCTTGTGATGTAGATTTGATCATAATAACACTGCGACCAGTTCTAATCAATTTTTGTTGCGTCATTTCCCTCCAATGTTGAATGACTTGGGTATGGATGATCTAGTTGGGCTGTTTTCATTGAATTGTGATGTATGTTTGATTTTAGTTCAGTGATAATTTCATTTAGCCCCCTGAAAATCTAAACCAAGAGGATCTTGCGTTCTGAGTTTTTCCTCCTTAGGCTGCTGGAAGACCGGATGTCCATAACATACCTCTTCATTTTCCTCAATTTCTTCCCCCTACTCACCCTTATTACAACTTACTAACTGAAGTTAGATTGATACCTCACTTGACTATGCATTCCAACCCATTTTTCTGAGTTAAAGAGATATTATCTTGAGATTGCATCCATTAGACCATCCTTGAAAACTATTCACTGTGACATACAAAATTATGGGTATTGGGCTTACCTCTGCAGCAATCCAGAGGTGACTTCCAGTGCTAACATTTTTGGTGCCGTTGTCGGGGATGAATTGAACATTTTCCCTAAGATTGAACGACAAAGATTACTGGTTCTGAAGGTGCATTAGAACTTAATACATCAAGATTGCAACTGTGCACCTAGCAAATCCATTGTGGTGAATCTACTGAGATGAATCCATTGTTTCAACTGTGGCTTCCAGAGGCAGACACACGAGGTCTACTCCACAACTTCCTTTAGCAACACCTGAAGCTGACCCAAAGAAAATTATCAGAAAGGGAAAGGCCCTCCAAGAAGGTACTCCTACTGCTGAACAAGGTATTTTTGATGATTTTCATTCTCCTCCTGTAGAAACTCCACTATCTACTTCTCATTCTACTCTTATACCTTTTGTTGGAGTTTCTCGGGCTTTAAATTTTGGGAGCGTTCCTATTGATTTTTCCCCTCATGGTCTGGGATTGGAAGGAAAAATCATTGTCACTCCCCTCTCCCCTGAAGTTGTACCATGGTTCAGGCCCAACACCTCAGAATAGTTTCCTACCCTGGGATTTACTACCCCTCCTCCTATTATTATTGATGCTACTATAGAAAGAGAAACCTTTGCTCCCTCAAGCCTTGTAGCCTTTTCTCCAAATCCTCTATCATTTCCCTTCCCCCCTGGAAATTCAGTTCCAGTCTCCCCTGTTCTAACCCCATCCCCTCCTAATTATCCTCCACCTCTCATCCCAATGGCAGGTGATAATCCTCCTAGGAACATAATGGATTCCATAGTGGCTGCTAGATATCCCCCTTTGGTCTTACCTCAGCCCATGAATTCTCTCCCTGCTGGAGATTACCTAAGTTACATGCCCAAATTCACTCGAGAGGTATACATAACTACTAAAGAGCACCTTACTACCTTCTACAGTTATGAAGACAATCTGAATATTGAAAATGAAGAGGTCTTGATGAGAGTCTTTGTCCAGAGCCTTGATGGTGAGGTTAGAAAATGGTTTAGAGGATTGACCCTTGGATCCATTGCTGGGATTTAGGCTTTAGATGATGTTTTCTTGAGACAATGGAGGGAGAATTTTTTTTTTATGTATTATATCACAGATTTTGGGTCCCTAAGGAGAAAGGAGGGAGAATCTGTCTCTGACTTCTCCAAAAGATTCAACAAAATGTATAACAAGATCCCTGCTAAGATAAAGCCTGTCGAAGCATCTGCCAAAATCACCTATGCTAGTTCTTTTGACCCTAATTTCTACCTCCTGTTAAGAGAGAGAAGAGATACTTCCCTATCTCATATGCAATATGTGGCCCTAGAAGTAGAATCCAATGTGTTGCCAGTCGACAGACTCATAAATAAAGCTAACAAAGACAAAGGAAGGGGGAGATCTAAGGCCTCAACCTCTAGTTCTTCTCCATCCCACCCTAAAGTAGATGAATTAACCAAGATGGTAAAGTCCCCATCTGCAGAAATGGAGAAGATGAAATTTGAAGGGAAGCAAAGTTCTAAGAATGCCCCAAATGCTGATAGTAGAGGCAATTTCAGAAGACAAATTAGTGCCCCTTAGATTCTCCCAAGAGAACCCAGAAACAGAGATAGGGATGATTATAAAATCCAAACCCCTCTCCAAAATAACCTCATCACTGATGAATAAAGAGAGGAAGAAGAGCTTGATCCTGAAATCCATTTTCTCGGAGACCCATTTTCCCATTTAAATCAATATGCATACGAGGAGTCTCTCTTAGACAACCAATTAAATGAGATGGGTAAAGGGGAAAGGATCAATATAAGTCCCAATAAATATAGCCTCGGGTCAAAGAAGAAATAAGGGAATTTTGATATCCCTGATCAACCTTCCAGAGTAGATAAGCCTGCCAAAGATGCAAAAAACAACAACAAAGAAAAGAAAACTCAGAATCCCTCGTTGATAGCTAAATATCCTGTCCCAGAGGTGAGATAAATTATGAAGCCCCCTTCCTCCTTTAGATTTGAGCATGAAATTAAAAAAATTAGAATACATGTGCCCCTCTTAGAACTGGTCAAGCACAAAGTTTTCAAACAATCCCTCTCTAAGATGTTGTAGTCTGAGCCATCTTTCCATTCCACAGACTCAGTAAATCTCCAAGATGAAAAGCCAGTAGTCATCCTAGGTCCTATGGTAGAAGATAGAGATGATTCATCCCCTCCCTTCTATACATCCCTGAACATAAATGATAAGTTGTTGCATAAATTCTTGATGGACTCAGGGGAATCTCATAATCTCATGCTTAAAACTGTCATGGAAGAACTCATATTAGAAATCTCTAAAGCTTATCATGATTTGTATTCTTTTGATTTGAGAAGGGTGCAATGTATTGGGGTCATCAAATATCTGGTTGTGACATTGTTTCATCTGCCCATGAAAAGTATGGTCATGGACATTGTGGTAGCATATATTCCTCCCAAGTTTGGCATGCTCTTGTCAAGATCTTGGATGAAACGACTTGGAGGAACCTTGCATATGAACCATTCTAGTCTTTGGAGGGGAGCATAGAAGACTGTATAGAGAAGCTCAGTTGGCCTATATTATTAGTGATGAATCCGACCCCACCAACCATCCTATATTTTCACTTGACACCGAGTTGGGGTCTAGTTTATTGTAGTTCATTGATGCTCCTGAGCCTCCTTTATAACTCAAAAAGAAGCCCATGGTTTTTCATGAAGTTTATTTCTCCACCACCTTTGTTTTCAAAATGTTCTTTGATGGAGCCTCCTCTAAGTATGTTTCTTGTGCTGGAGTGGTATTTGTTTCACCCTCTCAAGAAACTATATCTTTGTCATACAAACTGGAATTTGAAGCTACCAATAATGTGGCAGAATATGAAGCTCTTGTTTTGGGCTTGAGGGATGAAAAAGACATGGGGATCAAGGAGATATCTGTGTTTGGAGATGTAAGATTTATTGTTAATCAAATTATAAATCTTTATCAAGCTAAGCATCTCAGGTTTAGAACCTATAGAAATGAAGTGTGGGACCTGATTGAAAGTTTTTTATTAGCCTTCAACATTTCATTCATTCCGAGAGAGGAAAATACAGTGGCTGATTATGTGGTTGTCTCAGTAAGTAATTCAAAATCCCTCTACCACCTAAACTTAGGTATGATGTAGAAGTGAAATAAAAACCCTCCATACATGACAATGTCAAGCATTGGAAGGTGTTTGAGGATGATCTTGAAATCAAAATATTCCTGGAAACCATGGATGTGTTTTTAACACTACATATTGATTAAGACCCAACTTCTGAACAAAATTGTTGATCATCACATTGTCCAGTTACCCAACAATCACATCCCAAGGGGGCTAGTCCCTTTGGAAATATTATTTTATAGAAATTATGTGGCAGTAAGGGTAAAATATCGAATGATGATGCTGGTGTAGCTGAGTGCAATATTGGCACAGAGGAGGATCCAAAGTTTTTCAAGTTGTCTAACATCTTGTCAAAGGAGCAGAGGGTCGATTATACTGAGCTATTAAAATAATTTGCTGATGTGTTTTCCTAGACCTATGAAGACCTCAAAACATATGACATCAACGTTATTGAGCATAATATTCCACTGAAGGAAGAGACCAAACCATTTAGGAATAAATTGAGACAGATAAGTACTATGCTGCTACCTATTATGGAAAGGGAGGTAAAGAAGTTGTTGGATGCCAAAATCATTGTCCCTTTGAGATATTTTGAATGGGTAGCCAACCTGGTCTTGGTGAGGAAAAAGAGTGGAGAGATCAGACTGTGTGTTTATTTCAGAAATATGAACATAAGCTTCAAGAAGGACATTTACCCTTTGCCAAAGATGGAACACATATTGCAGAGGGTAATAGGTGCATCCAGGATTTCCATGATTGATGGCTTTTCTGGTTACAATCAAATCTTCGTTCTTCCTGAAGATAGAGAAAAGACAACCTTCACCACTCCTTGGGGTACATTCATGTATGCCAAAATTCCCTTTGGATTGATGAATGCAAGAGAAACCTTTCAGCGAGCCATGGAAACAACTTTCATAGGGGAAAGGGATAAATTTGTGGTCATCTATTTAGATGACATTACAGTTTTCTCTAAGTCTGATAAATAACATTGTGAACATTTGAAAAAGGTCTTCTTAAAATGCACAAAATTTGGTCTTTCCTTAAATCCCAAGAAGTCATTATTTTCCATGAAAGAGGGAAAGTTGTTGGGACACATAGTATCAGCTGAAGGGGTCAGGATTGATTCAATAAAGGTGGAAGTTATTCAAACCTTTTCACTTCCTAGATCCAATAAGGAAGTCCAGTCTTTCCTGGGAAAAATCAATTTTCTGAGAAGGTTTGTTTCAAATTTTGTTGAATTTGTGAAGCATATCATAGCCATGCTCAGGAAGGGGAATGAATTAAAATGGATTGTTGAGTCCATAAATTCTTTCGACCAAATCAAGAAGGCACTGAATGAGGCACCGATGCTTATCAGTCCAGATTACTCCAAGGATTTTCTGATTTTTTCTTTTTCTTCTTTTGATACAATGGAAACTATTTTATTGAAAAACAACGCTGAAGGGCTAGAGCAGCCTATTTCATTTTTCAACAGAGCACTAAGAGATGCATAGGTGAAATATTACATCATGGAGAAACAAGCCTATGCATTGGTGAAATCCATCAAGGTTTTCAGAATCTACGTCCTTCATTCAAGGGTTATGGCATATGTCCCTTCAGTTGCTGTAAAGGACATTCTCATTCATCCTGACATAGATGGAAGAAGGAGTAGGTGGATTGATAAAATCCTTGATTTTGATTTGGAAATAAATCCCACCAAACTAATTAAAGGCCAAGGTTTAGCCAAGCTATTAGCTAAATCTAATTATAAAACTTTGGGGGTTAACTTCATCAACACTTGCCCAGAAAATAAGCAGGCTGAGTTGTCTGATAAAATTCCTTAGGACAACCCTCCATTGGGAGAATGCACCTGGTACAAATATATCATATTTTTTCTGCAAAATTTGCAACCTCCTAATGGAATCGGGAAAAGTAAGGCAAGAGATTTAAAGCTCAAAGAAATTAGATATTGACTTATTGACTAGGTCTTGTATTGGAAAGACCCTTTAGGTGTGCTTCTAAGATGTTTATACCCACAGGAGGCCCAAAAGATTATGTTTGATTTTCATGAAAACCTGTGTGGGGGACATCATTTATAGAGAACCACGACCTATAAAATTCTCAAGGATGGATAATTTTGGCCTACTATATTCACTAATTTCTGTGCAAAAGTCAGAGCTTGCATCAAATGTTAGAAATTCTCTAGGAAGAAACAACTCAAGTCTCTTCCATTGAAGCCTGTGGTAGCTTCAGGACCCTTTCGGCAATGGGGCCTAGACTTCATTGGGAAAATTCATCCTACTTGAAGTGGTCAACATAGGTGGATATTAACTGCAACAGACTATTTCACCAAGTGGATATAAGTTATTCCCATAAGGAGTGCTTCTCACAAAGTGACCATTGGTTTTCTTGAAGATATTATGGCAAGGTTTGGTTGTTTGAACATGATCATCATTGATAATGCTGCATCCTTCAAGTTTGAGACATTGATCAAATTTTGTGAGCGGTTTGAGATTTCATTGATCCACTCTACCCCCTACTACCCACAAGGCAATGGATTAGCATATTCCTCTAACAAAATCCTGATAAATATCATCAAAAGACTGCTAGAGGACAATAAGAAAGCATGGGATTCAAAGCTCAAAGTTTTTTTGTGGGCTGATCGAGTGACAAAAAAAAGGTCCACGGGTATCTCTCCTTTCCAACTTGTATATGGGATTGAAGCAGTTTTTCCTTCCCAACTCGCCCTGCCTGTGGAAAAATTCTTTCAGGACTACCAAGGAGAACCTGGTGATATGATTAGAAGAATTCATCAATTGGTAGAATTCCAACAGACTAGAGAGCAAGCGATGGACAAAGCACATGACCGTGAGAAGAAGATCAAGCAAGCTTTTGATAGGAAGAGTAGAAAAGAAGATTTCCAACTAGGATATCTAGTACTTAAGTGGGATGCACCCAGACAATATAGAGGCAAACATGGAAAATTTGAATGCCTTCGGATTGGTCCCTTCAAGATTGGTGAAGCATTTCCAAACAACACTTACAGGTTGCAGAATTTGTAGGGTGATGAAGTTTTTGGTGGCCCTGTAAATGGGCATTTTCTGAAGAAGTTCTTTATTTGATCCATAAGTGGCTCCCGTGTCTTTGTAAATATTTTTTTTCTTTTNAGTGGGATGCACCCAGACAATATAGAGGCAAACATGGAAAAT
The DNA here is from genome assembly GCA_010110895.2 of Picea sitchensis. Classification (NCBI taxonomy): domain Eukaryota; kingdom Viridiplantae; phylum Streptophyta; class Pinopsida; order Pinales; family Pinaceae; genus Picea; species Picea sitchensis. The sequence goes on from SNQJ01S0113132.1 coordinate 34,594, forward strand.
TTGAATCCCTTCGGATTGGTCCCTTCAAGATTGGTGAGGCATTTCCAAACAACACTTACAGGTTGCAGAATTTGTAGGGTGATGAAGTTTTTGGTGGCCCTGTAAATGGGCATTTTCTGAAGAAGTTCTTTATTTGATCCATAAGTGGCTCCCGTGTCTTTGTAAATATTTTTTTTCTTTTTTGTTTCTGGTTTTATGGGTGACTCCACAACCCCAAAAAAGGCAATTGGAGCTGCAAAGGAGATCTTAGAGCCTCACAGGGAGGACTCTATCCCCCATGGAGCCTAATGTTATCACATGTTTATGCAGGGGGGATGTTTTCCCCTTGGTTTTTCCCTCTAGGTGACAAAAGGTGAAGAAAGGGACTAAAAACCCACTAAATGGTGCTTATCCTAAGTTCTCCAGGGTCGATGTGACCATTTGGCACATTGAGCTAAGAGGCGTGTAGATATAGGCAGCCAAGATCTGAGTGCTCCAGATCGACGATCATTGATCATATCGGGCCCCCAAAATGCATGAACGTTAAAAATTGTAGGGTGGGATAGGCTTGAAACCATGGTTTTGTGGAGATGCTACGTGTCAACCATAGACACATATCAGGCACAAAAGCAGTGAAGAATCAAACCACTTTTCACAGCCCTGATATGCGCATGTGCATATAAGGCACTATATCGGGTCAAGAAGTGGCCACTCTGTCCCGTCAATAGATGTCCCCCACTCCATCTCTATCGTCTGTCTGTCACATCCCCCACTCCCCTATAAATTTCTCTCTCTCACACCTATCCTCCACTCACTGTCCCACCTGTCGCATATTCCCTTCTCATCTCTCGCCACCTGTACCACCTCACTCCACATCAGCTCCATCCCATTACACCTCAGCTCCTGCTTGTGTGGCCCCCACGCTATCCTCAGTTTCCTCTTCCCATCCACGTTGTCCACCTAGCCATCTCCACATCCGTTATTCCATGTCAAGTGCACCAATCACATCATCGATTTCCACATTCGTTGTCAGGCCTCCTCGCGAGCATATGACTTAGATCTAGATGGAAGAAGATAGAGGATGCCAAATTCCACAGGTGCAGTGCCGACTCAGGCCTTCTCAATCCCGATGCAACAATTATTGAAGTTAGTGGGTGGTGGTTGAACATCATTTCCACCATAAATGGAAAGCCCAAAAAAGCACTGTCAGCAAGTCGACTCAGTTGCAGAACCTTCCTGAAGCACGATTGTGTTTGACAAGAGCTCGCTTCTGACAAGAGACTGCATGCACAGTCTGTCAGGAAGCATTTAGACATAATGACTTGAATGCAAAGACTTGAGCACGCTTCTATAGTTTTTCTCTAAGTATATAGGAGTCTTCCTCATATTTTGTTAAGGTCGATGGTTGAGATAGGCTCCCTTATTGTAAATTTTTAATGGAAATCTGGTTATTCTGATTATGAATATGTATTTGAGACTTCTTGTTTCATGTAAGTTAGCTTCCTTTCATATCTCTATGAATGGTTGTGTTAGAAAAATCGGGCATGGAGGATCCAGTCGAGAGTAATTGTGTTCTTGTGATGTGGGTTTGATCATAATAACACTGGGACCAATTCTAATCAGTTTCTATTGTGTCCTTTCCCTCCAATGTTGAATGACTCGGGCATGGATGATCCAACCAGTTTGTTTTCATTGAATTGTGATGTATGTCTGATTTTAGTTCAGTGATAATTTCATTTAGCCCCCTGAAACTCTGAACCAAGAGGATCTTGCCTTCTGCGTTTTTACTCCTTGGGTTACTAGAAGACCGGATGTCCATAGCAAACCTATTCATTTTCCTCAAGTTCTTCCCCCTACTCACCCTTATTACAACTTACTGACTGAATTTATATTGAGACCTCACTTGCCTATGCATTCCAACCCATTTTTCCTAGTTAAAGCGATATAATCTTGAGACTGCATCCATTAGACCACCCTTGAAAACTATTCACTGTGACATACATACTGATGGGTATTGGGATTACCTTTGTATCAATCCAGAGGTGACTTCTAGTGCTAACAGTAAGTATACAGATTTCACCAGTAGATCAGACGTTCCATATTTAATCTTACCTAAATAGGCGATCCTTACTTATCTAGAGGCTTCAATCAAAATCAAAGATTATGACTTAATCAAGAGTTGAGATGAACGATTCTCATTTACTTCAAAACTTCGGCTCTTTGTGGCTCCTGTAATCTGGAGTAGAAATTCCTCCAGAGTGATTACCTACTGAATAATTCATAAATCACTAGTGATCACTTGCTATCAGTTAACACCTCCACTTACGTTATCCTTCCACTATGCTTGATCATCGGTTGAGAATGTTCCCGAAGTAGATCAATGGTTAGCGTTACTTTGTGATTTACACTTACTCTATCTTTCCACTGTACTTTGATCAATGGATATGAATTAATCAAAGGTTGAGATGGATGGCTAGGATTATTCATGGATCTGTGTCTTGGATTGACGAATGATAATTCTCCAGAAGTTATCTTAGATCAATGATCAACGTTGACTTCGACCTTCAGTGCTTCAGGTGATTTCTCCTTCATAGCCCTTCAATATTCGAGAGTTCATTTCATCAAAGTAAATCGGATGGTTATATTTTACTTGCATGATACACTGGTACTTGGTACCTATACCCTTCTTCCTATGTTTTTACTAAGATCTTTGAGGCATCTGGTTGTCATAATATAGTTTCAATCGACTCCCATTTACCAAACCATATTTCCATTCTCCATTAAGGGTCTTCAATTATGCAACTCCTCCTTTTGTGACATATGAAACTTCGAATGGTCCGAGCCAACGTGTCCTTAACTTCCCTGGATGATTCATGAACTTCTTGTCATATATCAGTACCAAATCTCCTTGCTTAAATTCTTTCTTCTTGATATGTCTATCATGGTAATCCTTTTCTCATTCTTTTTGTACCTGTTGATGAAATCCTACAATGAACCTGTCTTCCTCTAGTTCCATCAATTGCACGAGCCTCTCTTGAACAATGCAAGTGTCATACATACCTATAAATGTTGTAATCCTTAAACTAGGAACCAAATATTCCATAGGTACTACTTCTTCCTGGCCATAAATTAGCTTAAAGGGAGTCTGCATTGTTAATTTTTTGCAAGTAGTTATATAAGCCCATAATACTGTTGGAATTCTTAAATCCCAATCATCTTTGTTAACACTGCAAATCTTAGTCAACACTATCTCCAAGATCTTACTGAAGGCTTCGACTATGTCGTTCGCATGTGGGTGGTATGGAGTGCTCTTCTGATGGTTGTTATCACTGAAATTTAGTTCGCAAATGGTTACAGGAATCCAACATCTCCATACACCTATTAGTTCACCCACAGCTTCAGAAATGCATGTCCAAGAGGCAAAAACTATACAATTGGGTCAAAAAATTGAAGTGCCCAAATTCACCAAAGGAATCACGCACACATGCCCAAGATGCGCTACTTTATATAGGAAAACCTGTGCACATGCTCAAGATGTGCTACTTTATATAGGAAAACCCGCGCACATGCGCGACCGTTTACAGTAAAATCCACACACTTCCATGAACGACGCATTTATGGTTCTTGTCGGCCCCTCACCCACTTTTGGTTTAACTCCCAAGTAGATTTGACCCTCAAATCCAAGATGAATCCAAGTGGGGGGCTGGTCAAAGACCTAAGGGTGCCCTAAAGGGCCCCTTGTTCACACTAAGAACTGGTTGCATAATGCCTCAAAGCTATGCTATAAAAGGAGGCCATGGGTGCACTATATTTTCAAGGAATTCATTTGCAAGGTTATGCTACTGCTATTCTCTTGGGGAATCCTCTTTTCTCATCAAGAGAATACTAGCACCATTCCATTTGGGAAATCCACATCACCTTTTGAGTGGGTTAGCTTGGGATTCTTTCACCATTTCTTTCAATTTTTCAAAGTTGTAAGAAGATCTTAATATTGGGGGTTCAAGAGTCCTCCCTTGGAGGAAGAAGGGACCCGAAGTCCCCTTTCTTCTCGGTGTTTTCTTTTCACTAATACAATCCTTTCCATTGGTGACATGAGTATCATTTGTTTCTTGTTCTTATGTCCTTATGCTCAATAGTTTAGTTGTTCTTTCCTCTCCTAGTTTAATTATTAGCTTAGTCTTTTATGTTTATTTTTCTAACCCTTTCCTTCACTGTTGTCTTGCTTAGCTAACCCAACTAAGCTTGTAAGCACCTCTGTTTTTCTCATTCAAGTGACAAAAGAGGCACAACAGATTGGCGAATCCACTGGGGAAAGGTATCAATTTCCTACCCCATTTGAGTTATTCTAGCTCTTCTTTCGGTTTATTTAACCTGCAGGTACCATAACCGGCCCAAGATGACTTGCAAAACATCCAATTCAAAGCTGAGTTGAGAGAATTCCATCCCAAATTTTCTTCACGGTCGTGTGACAGTTGTGCGTGGTTTTATTATCCCAGAGTCATGCATCATGCGAACGTGCTCCACAATTATTGTGTCACTCAGCGCCTTCCATGCACCTGCACCCAAAAGTCTTTTTCAATTCGTGCATTTGCACTCAGTGCACCTCTATCTACTCCGAGACCCGTGCACCTATGCAGAAAAATACACATTGTAAGCCTTTTTGTGATTTGTGGAAGGCCCCTAGCCTTCTTAAAAATGATTCCATGCATGTTGTAACCTGCACCACACTTAGTTCCCTCTCCATATAAAGGGATTAGTCAAAACACATAGGCACTTAGGGGATTTAAAATCATTATTCCCTCTTTTGATTTCGTTTTGCCACATGGATGGCCTGATTTGACTAAGAGTATAAGTTGGAATCATTTCTAATCACATAAAACTTACATTGGGACCAGAAATTGGATATCAATCGTTGAGTATGCTCTTCTCTCACGCTTCAAAGATACCTTGAGAATCAAAAAAAGGTTGTAGGACAATTTCATCTCCCTTAGAAAGATAAAATCTTTAGGAGAGGACAATAGCCTCCTTGGGACTCCTCTTAGTTTATTTTTCAAACACATTTCAAGATTGTAACGGGCCCATACATGCCCACATGCTACAAATATAGGATAGTGTTGAAATTTACTTTCTTAGATTAAATCACTAGGGAAGTTTAAAGGTTTTGTAACAGGCCTATACATGCCCACATGATCACAATCTAGGATAGTTTCAAAGATTTCTTATATTAAATCACATAAGGGAGTTAAAGGAATAGTAAAGGACCCACATGTCCACATGCTAGCTTCCTAGGGACTTTTGAATTCCGCAAGGTTGTACCAATGACATTTAGTTAAATAGGTAATCAAATACTTCTAAGGACCAAGCGAAGTCCACATGCAACAAGGTGACACCTAAATTATTAAAAATTGGCACACTTTCACTTCACACACAAAGTCACTTCTCACTCACATAGTTTTCATCTCGAAATGTGGAGGTTGAAGTAAGTTTCCTCCAAAGGGATTCTGAAAACACCCCACCCTTTTCGTAACGAAACTATCCACTCCCACTTAATTTCAACAAGGTTGGCTCACACCCCCAATCTCTCAGACAACCACATCTAATTTTTTTTTAAAAACTCACTAAGTTTTCCTCCACAGGAGGTGCCAAAAGAAATATTTTATTCTAGGTAGGATTTCGGGGATAGGCATCCAAATGACTCCCCGTTATCTGGTTCTCACATTTTCAAAACAATAGAAGTTGTCAAATAGGGAACTTTAAATCCTCGAAGTCAAGTGTTCCTAACACCATAAGGCAAGGAGATACCTGTGAAGGGTTGAAGGCCGAGGTCCGGTTGTTCTGTGCGTCCCCCCTTGAGGCACCCACCTCTTGGTCGGGATCTAGCCTGTGACCCATTTCTTAGGCCGAAAATATAAATGCCGCACTTTGACCGAGGTACCTAGTGACTAAATTTTAGGACATCTACCCAGGTGGCAATTGTGGGCTGCAATTGCACCTTGATCAAATTTTGTGTGGCTATTGGTAAATATCGCTAGTTCTTTCGGGATATGCCCCCTCTACCCCTCATTATAACTGATTACGTCATCCTTCACTAGTTTCTCTTCTAGTGTCTTCAAACCCCACTGTCGAGTGCTATTGAAAGGTCCAGTAATACTTTGAGAGGAAGGACGTTACATCTTTTTAGGACACGAACATTTGTTTTTTTTATTCCCCCACGCGGACAAAATCCACCTATCCACATATATGATTCCTTATCAAAACCCTTTATGTATGATGCCCTTCTGATTACATTTGATTTGGATCTATATCGTGTAAAGTTCAAAAAATTGTAGCAAAGGCTCTTGTTTATTTATCACTCTCACCACCATTTGCACACATTCACTCAGCTAGTCGGACATCATAGGGGACCCACAGAATTATGATCGTTCCAGACGCTTGCTAAATCTCCCTCCTATTTTAGGGGGAGTTCCTAGTCTTTCCAACTCATCGGCTCCACCTTCTCACACTCCTGTGAGTGCCACTATCTTGGGATCAGCTTTGCTTGGTTCCACCTTACTTGGGTCCAATTCCCAAGGCCCACCTTCCACTCGCTCTCCTTTACACAGAAGTGGGGGACCAACTTCCTCTCAAGGGGGAAGTACAAACCCACCTCATCCCCTCCAAGGGTCAGGTGCTCAGAACACTCACACTATGGTTGGAACTAATCCTACACCACCACCCCATATGCCATATTTATCTTCCCTCAACATACCGAATCTGACTAAACTCACCAATGATCCCATATTGCACAACCCCACATGGCCTGCAATGCCTACCAAACTCCGTTCAGACATCCCCAAGTTTGAAGGAAAAGAAGGAGATGATCCTGCCAACCATATCATGACATTTCACCTATGGTGTTCTTCGAACAACATCATGGATGATTCCATCCAATTGAGGTTATTTCAATGTACACTCACTGGCCCATCCGCCAAATGGTATGTCGAAGAAAAATCTGGGTCCCATGCAACTTTTGAATCCTTGGCCAAAGCATTTTTGACCTTCTTTCAATTACCCATTCGTCATGACAATGGCCTTGAACTACTCTCAAATTTCAAACAAACCGCATCTACACATATTTCTGACCACATCCATGAATGGCGTCAGCGACGTAGCCTCTGCAAAGCTGACGCTACCCCCCAACAGTGTCTCAATTGGTTCCTCAAATCACTTATTTCCCTCCTTTCCAAATATGTGGCCGCCACCTTCCCCCAGACCGAAGAAGAATCCATTAATAAGACCCAACAGTTTGAACTCATCTATGCCCAGTCTAGATACCTATACACGGTACTCTCGGACGCCCCAACACCCATGCCATTTGGCCAAGACAAACCAGGAATGTCTCACTTAGCGGATGGATTGATTGGTACCACAACACACCACAATCCATACCCCCCACAACCCACTATGTATGGTACCCCTCCATATCCATCAGCCTATTGAGGAAATCCTTACTACCCCCCTTCCCTTTACCAACAATCATATCTAGTTGTTCCCCCTCAGTCATTAGGGGCACCCCCACCGGTGCCCATGTCGTATCCAGTCTCTCAATCCAGTACGGGTCCACCCCCAACCCATGGATATAACCCTAGCAGTAGTGTAAGTACCTCTACATCCTATATGCCATATGGATCCTATCCATATAACAATCCATATTTTCCATTTCCTAGTCCTCCCCAGCTAGTTAATCCTCCACCAGGAAAAACACATGCCGGCGCCAACTTTGTTTATCCCTTTCCCATTCAATAGGTTCATACATTTGAATAGTTGAATATGGCCAATCTGACTCATAAGCAGAAAGGGAGAAACCAAAACAATGACAATCTAGGACCAGGTGGGAATGACCCCCACAACCATCCCATTGGGGGAAACCAATATCAAGACCCCCAAGGGGGCACCAATAACAATATACCACAACAAGGGAAGCACAAAAATCTTCGAACTAACTTCCCTTGCACTATATGTGGTCAGTATGGACATTATACTCATCATTGCCCCCAAATTCCTGATCTCCAATGGATGAGGGCATCCATGAACTCACAGGACCCTCCAACACAATCTTCCCCTTAGCAGGCCCCACAACAATATTTTCAACCACTGCCTTCAACTATTTTTCAAAACCCCTTTCCATACCAAGGTGTGATGAACACCCAACAAATGATCAACCATACCCCACTACAAATGGGGCAATATCCAAACTGGGCGCCACTCAACTCAGGAATTCGGTTGACCGCAGTGTCCTCCTCACCAGCGAAGAAATTCTTCTGCAAAGGCGCAACCATTAATATGATATGCCTCCCAAATCTACCCCAGCCACCTCAGAAAAACTGCCATCTACTACAGGCCAACCATTGATGATTCCATATCCTAATGCAGAACCCATTCCTTGCATACCATGTATTCCTTTACAACGGAATGTACATAACCCTCATGCTAGGGTTGCTCATAATTATAGTCTAGTTGATGACTTAGCCCAGTCTCTCGCAGCCATATCTGTGTTGGAGGTCCTCCAAACCTGCCATCACAGCGAAAATCCTTTCTGTCTGCCTTGGGAGTAGTCAACATAGTTGACACACAACTGATCACATTTGATTCAGATAATGGAGAACCATGTCTTTCCACCCAAATAGCCTTCTAGATACCAGTTAAGATCTGGAACACCACAGTTTATCGGTGTGTCATCGATGAAGGTGCATCCACCTGCATCATGTCTAAACACGTATGGCAGAAAATTGGCTCCCTTGAGCTAGTACCCTCTACCATCACCCTTTGATCTTATGACAGTCAACCAACATCTTCCATAGGGTTTTGTCAAAATGTCCCCATAGAACTTGGGGGAAAAACCATCCTCATTGACATTGAAGTTATCGATGCCCATCTTGATTATAATATCTTGTTCGGACACAACTACATGTATGCTATGAAGGTAGTCACCTCTTCTGTGTTTTGTATGATTATGTTCCCCCATAATGGGAAGATCATCACCATTGATCAACTTACACATTACGAGCCTAACCATTCCGCCAACATCGATAACATCCTCTCCCTTGTTCATGTTAGCTCGAATGATTTTCCAGTTGCCAACATTGGCCTTGGATTATTCCAAGACCCATCCATGTTGGACACTTATCAGGGAGCACCACCGTTCCTAAACCCATCTTTTTCAGCACAAGTGTGTGTAGTTTCTTCTAAAGGAACAGACATCGGAGACAAGACTCCTATCACTGAGTCCCCTCCCCATATCAAAGTTCCACCAGTTGAATAAATACTACCTCAGGAGTTCCCTGAGAGCGCCACTGCACCACTTATCACAGATCTCCCCCCCTCCAAGGGAAAATCCCGGTATAGTATCTACATCCACCCAATATGGTTCCTCAACCATCCCTCCCTCCTCAGTTAGAGGAAATCCTAGTGCAAATTCCAATACTTGTTCCTACCACACCACCCTCACCCCCAATCACTAGCACCATCGTTGCAGTTGGGGGCAACCGGAAGAAGAAAGAGCCCATCACTCCACTACCTCCCCGAGTTCAACTCCCTTGTGCCTTATGTGAAAGAAAAGGACACCCCACTCACAAATGTCCTTCTCTTCCCGAGCTATGTAGTTTTATCCAGCTTCCTCAAGCACACCTTTTGCTTACCACTCCACCAAGGATGTCCCACGATACTACGACATCATCAACCACATGCAAACAACATATATGAACCAATTTTGCATGTGCCATATGTGCATAATATGGGTATTACACTAATCATTTCCCATCTATGCCATACGTCCGCCACACATTAGTCACAAAATTCCACACATATAATCCTGAGCTTCCTCTGGCACTCCATACCAATGCTCTCATGAATGTAATTCATTATATTTATTCATTACTCCTCGAGCAAAGGGGAGGTCCATGTCTTCCCACCACATTACCACCCGATCGTCCATAGTGTCAGTGAAACTGGGATGGCATTATGGACCCACCATCCATATCTAAGCCCTTTTCCCCACTTTCCTTTTTTGGTACAGGAGCCCATAAGCTTCGTTTTCCGAACCATATTCGGCCACTTACACATAAATTTTCATCAGGTTATCATTTTCCCTTTTCCCCGGTGGAGCATCTTTCCATGACACACTCAGGTACGCCTGCTCATGTTCAAAATTATCAAATAACTGTTATAGGTCTTTTATTTTCAGATATTGTTCACGTCGGGTATTTGGTTTTCATGTGTGTAGGTACTAGGTCATCACACACCAACACATCCCCTTCAGGTATATGATCGACACTGGCATATAATCATTCCCTCT
>SNQJ01S0113133.1:0-28461 GCA_010110895.2 Picea sitchensis
TTCGAGGTTCATTGAGAGTTAGAGTAAGTTGAATGATTGTACATAAGTGCGCTGTAGGTGACAGGCCATTGAAGCCCAAGAGGACTAAGTCCAACGAAGAGGGAAATGGTGATTTTTCCTGTGAGAAGTTCCATTGCAGGTTCATGGTGTCAATTATGGAGGCTGAAAGATGATCCATATTTCCGTTTTAAGAATATACTTAGATGAGGAGAAGGGTGTGGATGGTGGCTTATCTAAGATTAAGCAGTCTTTGGTTGAGCAGATTATTCTTTATGGAAAATAAAATAATCTAAAACAAAATATCTTTACTTCTTAGATGATTTTCACTCATTTCTTTTGCACTGAGAGAAGTGAAGTGCTATTATATCCCCTGGTGGAAGAGATCTCCGTGTCTCTGTGTCACATCCGTGGTGACACTAATAAAATAAAATGAAAAGTGGATGTGGGACATCTTATGTCAAGAAAAACGAAAAAGGAGCCCACCATTTATTTCCTGTAATATATTATTAAGAAAATCATAGATCCATATTATTCCCAAATATTCTAAGCAGTGAGAGGTTTGCACCCGTGTTTTTCTTGATCCATCTCAGTGCTAGTCTAGGGCCATTGAGAGAATATTATGGAGAAAGTTTGCTTCTTTTTTCCAGGTCCTAAATTTAAAATATGCCTTGTTAAAATTCTGCTTCATAAGGCATGTGTTTCCACTTCTGTGCTTGGCATCTTAATACCGTACAAAGCTTGGAAATGTTTTCTTGATTTCAAACTGCAAAAATATGTCAGGTTTTGGAGTGGTAATCAGGCTGAAGAAGTTAAAGGTATGGCTATCTATTACTGAAATGACAGTTTTTCAGTCAGCTTGCCTGAAGTTGCATGCCATTTTAGATGTGAAAGGCTGTCAACACAATATCTTACAGTACATAGTAGTATACACAACCATCTGAAGTCAGATTAGATAAGAACATACTTAATGGCGAATCAACAAAGGTAATTTGCTCCAATGCCCAAGTGTTGATTGCCTGAATTTTGATTGGCGTTCAACATGACTGGGCTGCGAATGATTATTACTAGCTGTGAGTAAATTACTGGAGAAACTATTTTTTGTGGTGCCTCCTTTGCAGATTATATATATTTTTTCATGTATGACGGCAAAGAATGACAATTGGTCCCTATTTTATTTTTTCAATCTTCTACATTTTTTCCAGGGAACCACGGGAAAAGAAATGTCCATTGATGTTGGGAGAGGTAGTCTGTATAATTGATGCCTTGATGTATTTACTTTCGGAGCAATGTAATATAAGATGACTTTTCAAACATACACAATCACATAGTGTTAAAAAGTTATGCTTCTGTGCGGTAATTACAGGATTGCCACATTCAAATGGTTACATACTTATTGAAGCAAACGGTGGTCTCAATCAACAGCGCACATCGGTACATAATTTCTTCCTTTTCCTTTTGTAAGGTTGATGTAGAATTATGCTTTCCATTGTGATATATGGTGCACACGCACTATCTATTTACATTGGATGGGACTGTTAGTAACTTAATACAAATTCTGCTTGGTTCTGCAGATCTGTAATGCAGTAGCTGTGGCAGGCCTTTTGAATGCAACTCTTGTTATCCCCAAATTTCATTTTAACAGTATTTGGCAAGATCCTAGGTAATATCTCTTGTATTTTGATGATGTTTTTCTCTTCATATATTCGAGTTAATGATATTCCCTGAATTAGGATGGACCTGGTCCTTGAAAATCCTTAATACTGCTATTAGTGTAGGTCTCGCGAAGTTAATCTAGGCTATTTAAGTTACTTTTGTTCTCAGAGTTGGATGGAAGGAAGTTGCACAAATATAGTATATTGTTTGCACATGAATGGAATGGCTGGCAAATATATGATCAGTTTTTGTTTTTACTGTATTCCATTTTGGTTTTTCATGTGAACCACAGTCTACATGCTTCCTTTCACGTTCTCACATGGTTGAACATGAGGAAATGAGAATCAAGTAGGAGCATAAATATTGCAGTCTTTGAGAGGAATGACAAATTGGGTATTTTGTATGCCAAGTCGTCTGATTTAGTGCTACGTCCTATGTAACCCTTATTTTCAGCTTTTGCTTTTTATCTGAATAGTCATTATCTTAATCTCAATATATTACGTAAGATGTCAAAACCAGTTCATTTCTTGGAAGTTGAAACATGTTATCCTAAATGATGTAGAAAATATCCACATTAAAAGCATTCATGCTTTAATAAAGTTGAGACTATCTGTTCTTTGGGGAGCTGATTTTTTGTTTCAGACCTTTAGATCTTTCTTAATTTTGTTCATAAGTAGTTAAACTGAATACCATAGATATGTTGTTATGTAGTTCACAAATAAAGTGTATTATCATTTTAATGTGGCTGAAGAGTTCACCCCTTACATTACCTTTATAGGTTATCACCTTTATTATTATTTTAATCGCTTTCTTAGCCTAACATCTGTCTTGACTTTTCAGTTTATTATTAAACTTTTTAATTCTATTATAAACTCTCTTTAATCATTATCCCTTGACTTTTCTTTTTCTTGTCCTTTCCCTATTTATAATTTATCTCTCGTTCATTTCATCTCCAACCTAGCCCTAATTTAATAATTATTATCTCGATCTAAGATCTTATTATATTTTTAATACCTTTAATCATTATTAATTTCTCAATTTATATTTTTAATACTTTTAATCCTACTTATTTTTCATCCAACCTAACAACCTTATTCACCCCATCATATTACCATTATTGATTACCTAATGCTAACGACTATTTTCAATTTGTTAACGGTAATCTCCGACATTCTGCTATATTTATAAACCTCAGCACTCTTTTACAACATATCAACTTCTTATGACCCCGATGATGGGTGGAGTGTCCACTCGAAATGTTGGACGTTTAAAAAAAACTCTACACACAGTTTTGATCCAGAAGTATGTGGCATTATGACGAACTGTGGAAACCTGATTTCTCAAAAAACTTGTATCCCATTTATGTTTTTCAGTATGAAGAAGAACATCAATATATTCAATCTCTTTGTTGTCATGATCTTCATCAAATAAGGGTTTCTCCATTATATTTTCCTTTTTCAAGTTACTAAGGGATGTATCATAAAACTTAAAATCTTTGAAAGGAGTGTAACATATCAAAGCCTTGCTTCCATGCAAAGGAGAAGTGATGGATGCTCTTACTATCAGGGTATTTACCAAATTCTTTTCATACATTTGATCTTCAAATTAATCCTAAGGTGTCTCTTGATTTTCATTGAAAGCATGCAAAGATTCTTTATCAATGTTTTCTTTGTGAGGAGCTGCAACAATATATTCAATGGATTCATGTCTTCAAGAGAAAAATAAGGTGGTTCTTGTGGCCTTTCCTCAACAAGGTCGTCTTTGCTTATCACATCATACATTTTCTTGACATTTTCAACATTTGCCATCAATTCCTCATTTGTTTTTAACTTTGAAATATTACGCAACAAAGGCTCATGTAAATCAACTTCAATCTTTAGCGTAGAAGGCTCATCATATTTTGCTTCAATAACAAAGTTACTAACTTAACGAGAACTGCGACCTCAAAACGAGAATTCTATCCTATGACACCCATATTTTTGCATAAAAAACACCAAAATCAACCCCTAAATCAAAAGGTGGTGCTATTGGTAGCACATTCTTCTTTCATAGAGTTAAAAACTTAAAATTACAACAATTTTCAAGCATGGCCTTAAAAACCCATATAATTGCTAACAAAAATCTTGAAATCAACATTTAAATCAAAAAGTGGCACTACTAGTAACAACTTTTTTTTTTTCAAGTTAAAATTATAGCTCGTTTGAAACCATATCCTTAACAATTGGTACCATTGAAACAAAAAACTTAAAACCAACCACCAAATCAAAAAGTAGTGCTACTAGTAGCACATTTTTTTTCCAAACATAAATTTACAACGTTTTTTAAACCATGGTATAAAATATCATCACAGGTGTAAACAAAATCATAAAATCAATCCTAAAATGTTCACTCCTTTATGGTTAGTTTATCACTCCAATCACAAGACAATTGACGATATTACCCTATAATTTAAAAGTTCAACATTAGTTCCAAATATTTTTTTACTTCTAATAAAAAACTCAATACAAATTACATTGAATGAAACATAAATTATTTCTTAAAAGTATTGTTGCATTATCCATATTTGAAATAGATGAGCTAAGAAATTTTGTTATATTCTTCATAATCAAAACATATAATCCAACAAACAAAGAAAATATTCACAACTTTCTATAAGATTATATGTAAGTTAAAACACTTCTTTAGAGTTACCATACAAATATCATATTGATAAAAAAAAATACATAGAATGTTTCATACAATTATTGAAACTGACTCATGGATTTTGACATACCATTAGAGTCTACATTATGTCAAAATGAATGATTAGATGATGATGTAGATGACCCATACTATTCTCTATTATGAATGAGTGCACCATTTGAGTCTACATGTATGCCCAACATTTCAAATGTCAGAAGCCTTCTTGATCCAGAGTCAGATCCAGGAGCTTGATGGGGCTCAGAAAGGCCTAAAAATCAAAGTTCTCAGAATGGCTTCAAAACGGATGTGTGCGTAGGCCTCGTCGATACGAACCCAATCAACTTGAACGGGCTCAAACAAACGTCGTATGCTCCTGAAATCACGTTCTGTTCGTTTCGCCAAACAGACAAAAAGTCAACCAGGTCAAAGTCAACGTTGACGCCAGCATGTACGACAGGTGACGTCAGCATCTGTCAGCATGATGTCATCATGCTAACGTGGCGTCACCAGGAGGTGACACATGTCACCCATTTTCATCATTTTCGGGTTGAGTTGGCACTGTACGGATTTGACACGTGTCACCGTACGAATGACACATGGCAGTCCATACAGTGATGTGGCCTTATGGCAGAGGGACATGTGGCGTACAGAGTTGGGCAGGTGACGTGGCGTATGGATGAAAGTTGGGTAGACGTACGACTTACTAATGTGTCAGACAGGTGGTAGGTGACTAGGCATACGGTTTGGTGAGGTGGGCCAATCCTGGGTTGCCACGTGGCCCAATTAGGTGGTGCCACGTGGCACCCTACGGATGCCCAATGATAGCTGGGTAAAAAATTTGTTAGGCTCGGAGGTTCGAACCTCCGACCTCCTCAGGCGTCGACGCCTTAACCACTGGGCGCCAACCATTTGGGCTGCGAGTGTGTCTTGTTGCATACTCGATGCATTTCTTATTTAAGTTGACGGTTGCGGAGAAGGGGTGGTTAGCCACGGTTGGCGGGGGCCAGCCCCGTTTGACCAGGGGCTTCATATTCGAAGCTAGCACAAATGGAGGGGTGCATGGCTAATAGCCCATGGTTCCGGGGATGTGCTGTTATGAACATAAATATACATAAATAGATATTCATAACATAATAATTAATTAATAAATAATAATAATTATTAATAATGAAAGGTCATGTCTCAAAGGACATGACTATTGGTTAAGGGAACGCCTGTGTGGGTATATTAACGAGCCTTTATTCTTATTTGTAATCATCATATATTTTATATCTTACTATTCATTCTTATTACATATATATTTGTCCATATGAATTTGATTACTATATTCCAGATATTTTGGATTATTTGTGCGTGACGAACTTTGTTCGTCTCATTTGGTATCAGAGCAAGTCTCGATCCGGCTTTTAGCCAACCCCATCGTTTCAGAGTTTCTCTGAAAATCCGGTCTTTGACCACCAACTAGACCTTTGGCCATTCAAATTTTCAAAGTTCTTAGGAGCTTCGGTCTTTGACCAAATTAGGCCTTTGGCCATATATAAACTCAAAAGTCTGTTGTAGAACATTCCGCTGCCCAAAAAAAAAAAACAATCTGGTGCAAAAGAAGAAAGAAGAGACTATTTTGTTGCCAAACACAAATAGAGGATTCTCATTGAGTTTATTGCAGAAAAAGGGTGAAGGACAAAGTTAATATCTCTGTTGAGTTTTTATGCACTGCTACACAAGAAGAAACTCTGCTGAGTTTTTATGCACTACTACACAAGAAGAAACAGTAAAAATGTAAGTCTGTTGCAAATTCAAAGAATACTAGAAGTTTCCAAAAGAAATACTGCACTTAGTACACCGTTGAATTTTTTCAAAGGAATATATCAGAGAATCATCATCAGGGAATATCGATTTAAGCATTAATCGGTCAGATTTCGGGCCTCCATTTAGTTCCGTTTATTTTAGAAATTGCTCCAAAATAGTTCTTAATTGGTAGCCAAAGATTTCATTAAAATATTACGTGTGGAGAAACTGTCGCTGTAAACCCAACTGCTACAAAGTTGGGTTCCGTGGCTTTTACCTTTCCGTACATCTTCCATTTCTCTTCCGTGCATTGTCATCGTGGTTTGCATTGCTAATTGTGTCATGAAGAGAATAACACAAATTCACATGGTAGAATAAGGTGACTTCACACTGCCATTAGAATAATTTTTGGGTCGTGCCAGTGGAATGCTTTGATTTTTAGGAAGCATCATGACAGTTCAAGGTTAAATTAAGGGTGAATTTGGAAAACGCCATATCTGTCAAGCCGCTGAATTAAAAAGAACTATCGCTGCCACACTTGCAACAATTCACAAGGGTTATATTAAATCCCGACGATCATTCCAATATTGAGGGGATTACACTATTGTTGTCACCACACACGCCGAATCGTAGCATATTAAGTGGACGTAATAATGTGTCAACCCGGCATTAATCGCAACGTTTAATTAGGGGTGTAACCATCTGCGGTTGAATAATCAAGACGCGAAAACAAGGAAACGTCGCCATTGGATAACTTGGGTCGATTCAAGTATAATCGAGGGTTGGATAATTAGAAGTTTATAAAATTAATTTAAGTTAAGAAGTGTTATCTATTACCTAATTCCCAAGGCAAAATTGGAAAGGGCTTTTTCGAAATTAAAAAGGGTGTACAAATTCGTAAGTTCCAATTCAAAGATTAAAAAAAAAAGTACCGACTCAAAGTAAGGGAGGATTTTGCTCTTAAAAAGTATATATTTAAAATTTGTGAATATAATGTTAAAGTACTTTATATTAGAGTACAAAGCTATATACGACCATATTAAAAGAAGAGATATATTGAGAAAAGGTATTTTATATAAGATATTTATTTATAAGGTGAAAGGAGTATAAGGAAAAATAATTTTTCTAAAAGGATCGAAGAACACACATTTAAAAAAATCATTTATTATGGAAGAATATCAAGGTAATTCATAAATACAATCACTTCTAATATTGAAGGAGAACTAGGACATTATAAAAAGAGCAATAGAAAATTACAGTTTGAAATTGAGAAGGAAAAACATTTTAATGAGTTAACACAGAAAGATAATCGCTACTTCAAAGAGCGACTGGAACCATTGTACACAAAATGAAGAACTAAAGACCGAAAGACAAAAATAGACCAAGACTTCTTTACTAGAATGAGATGAAGAAATATTACGATTAAAAATCATAATCAAAATTTACTAGTTAAAATCATAAAGTTAAAAGATAAGAAGCAAGGGAATACAAATTGTAACAAGAATCAAGGTCTCAAAGAGAATTTGTGAACCAAAAAAAAAGAGGAAGAAAAGTTCATGCCTAAGGAACCTTAATTAGAAGTTACTATAACAAATTAAAAGCTTAAAGGATGAAAGAAGGAGAATCTAGAACAAGTAATAAAGATGACAAGTCAGAAGATAAGAAGAACTTTTACGATTAAAAAGACACAATCAAGAATTACTAACGCAAATCAAAAGACTTAAGCATGAGATAAGAAGTCTTTACAAGAAGAGCTAGATCACAAACATCAATAATCGATAAAGAGACAATGATCGAACCTATGTAACTAAAGAAGTCGCTAGATGTAAAAGTCTCAATTCTCGATAAAGGAATTAATATAGAACCAATCAACCTTACAACTCAAAAAGGATGTGAATCCTATTGATGTAAAGAGGTCTTCAAATGTCAAAGAAGAAACAATCCTGGACCATGAAGAAAATTCAATTTCAAAAGTTAATCAACAAAAGACTACAAGTATACGAAGTAAGGATAGAGTTAAGCACGATCCCTTATAGACATCCTAATCACAAAATCGATACTTTAGCCAATCCTTGTATCAACGTAAACAAATGACCAGCATGTCAAAGAATACTCTACTACAAGTGATGTTCAAAATATAAGTTATCATGGGAGTCTAAATACATCAAGTTCTTTCAAGAACCCTATAAACACACAATCCCACAAAAGATCGAATTAGGATGGGCGTAATTCCCTATTAACGCGAAGTTTTGCTCAACAATTTTTAGAGTGTCCTATCGCCTCAAGTCCCCACCCATTACTAACTCCATAATGAAAGAATCAGACATTATAGATAGTTATTTAAGAGATAAGTCTTCCATAAAGTATGCTTCGAGGACAAAACATTTTATGGGAAGGTAATGTTATGAACATAAATATACATAAATAGATATTCATAAACATAATAATTAATTAATAAATACACATTAATTATTAATAATGAAAGGTCATAAATCTCAGCGGAATATGACTATTGGTTACAAGCACCCTTGCATGGGTATATTAACGAGCCCTTATTCCCATTTGTAATCATCATATATCTTATATCTTACTATTCATTCTTATTACATATATATTTGTCCATATGGATTTGATTACTATATTCCGGATATTTTGATTATTTGTGCATGACTAACTTTGTTCGTCTCATGTGACATGTAACCGCGAGCTAAAGAATCGGGGGGCTTATCTATACAGGGGCGCGAGCAGCATATTCCGAGGTCATATGGACTTGCAATATGACCAAGAGTCGGGTTTAGAGGGGGCCAAGGTAATCTAATAATTGAGCCGCTATCACATGGCGTATTCCCCATATGCCCGTGGGCCGCTGCAGGGGTTGCCTTCAATTCTATATGCGCATCGGGTTTCTAACATTATAATAGCAGATTTTATGGTTTTCCCGAAATTTGGTAGGGATTTTGCCCATTTTTAGGATATTGGCCTTGAGGCCAAATCTTAGGAGGAAGTTGGGAGATGGTTACCAACTTCGCATCTATATAAACTAGGCCTCTTGAGGCCATGAGAGGAGATTCGTGAGCAGTTTTATGTTGAAGATTTGCCAAGTCAAAGCCTTTTTAATGCAGTGGAAGCCGTTGAGGAGTGCACCTCATGCCATTTCTGGGAGCTCCGGCCATCCGATTTGAGTGTCGCTTTCCATAGTTCTGATTTGATAGAACAAGACCAGACATCAATTTTGTAACCTTGGCACTATCAAGATGTACTTATTGAACTTTGAACAAGAATAAGAAAGCCTCACCCATCGGTATATCAAAGGCCCAAAGACGTAGGCGAAGATTGAAACATATTACTTAGGTTTTGTCATTGCTTATGCTTCATTTCAGTTTTTTTACATATTCATATGGTTGCTATATTTCTTCTATAACTTCTTCCTCATTCATTCAACTTCCCTTAAATGGTTAATTAACACATGCATATATACTCAACCATTGTCATTTAAAGATCTTTTCAGATCAAGTCGTATCATAGCTAATTGATGCTTGATTTGAGTTTTGCATGTTAACCAGTGGAAAATCCATCGTGGTGAAGGCAAGCTTGTGGAAGAGAATCCATTGATCTGGATTGAGAAGAGAACTTCTCAAAGCGAAGAGGTATCTAAGAGGGACTTTCTCGTGATGAGAAAGAGTTTCAAAAATTCTTCACCATGCTGGAGATGATGAAGGTTTTGTACGAGGATTACTTTGGAACGAAGCCAATCATAATGTAGAATGTACAAGGAAAAAGTGAAGAAGGATAGGATCCTCCTCAGATTTCTCCTTTACCTCCATCATCACCTCCTTCTTCCTTCTTCAAGTTCAAGTTCTAATCCAATGCAAAGAAACATGTTCATAAACATAAGAATGAAATACCATTATTAAAACTTGATGTTAAATTCAATTACCCATATATAATGGTGAAGTTAATGCAGAGAGTCTTGAAAATTGGGTCGTGATGATGGAGGTCTATTGCGCAGGCAACATCATGACGAGGCCACACAACCGTTGGCATCTTTGGAGACTTTGGTGCACAAAACTCTATCCGGGTGGCAGCAAGTCGCAAAACGAACACAACAAGTGGTAATGTATTTCCATCATGGCAAAGTTTTATTTCTCCACTTAGAAATCAATTCCCATCCTTTGGGCTATAAAGAGAAAGCATTAATTGAAATGGCAAGCTTTAAAAACTAAGAAAATGACAAACAATACAAGAATACGATGGCTTTCTCAAAATGGCATTGATGTTAGATATTCCTTTACATACCCAAGAAACTCTTATGAAGCATATAGGAGGTTTACTTGCACATTCGAAATACTTCATTCATGTTTGGACCAACTAATCTTGATGAGGTTTTGGTTCAAGCCACATACATTGAAGTAGGGAAACAAGTGTTGCGTATTAGGGGAATCGCCTTCAAGGAAAGAGGACAAGAGGAAGTGGAATGAAAAAGAAGTCAAATGCAATGATGAGAAGAGGAGAGAGGCCCTCTGCAAGCATTGCAAGAAAGATGGCCATGATGATGACCAAGAGCTGGCAGCTGTATCCCGAGAAGAGGCCAAAGCGGCTCAAGGAAAAAAGGGAGGCAAACAGCTGCAAAAACAACATGACCAATAGACTTAGGATATGATTAAGGTGATGAGAATAAAATCACAACAGTTGGTTTGACAAGTAAAATTGGTGAAGGAATTGATTGTAGAAGCAACTTTGTTTCCATATAAGGGTAATCATGCTAATACACTAAGGTTGATACATTAATCGATAGTGATCTCAATCTAACCTAATTCAAGAATTGGTTGCTAAATTGGGGTTAAAACACAAATACATCATAAGCCCTATACACTTTAAATGATAAGCAACCATCATCAAATGCACATAACAAAGCAAAGGTAACAATCAAATTTTGCTATTTCATCTAAGTATGTGGATGAGGTAACATGTGATGTAGTGCCACTATGAATGTGGAATGGTCTTAGGTAGTCCATATACTTATAATGATCAGAAAACACCTTCTACAGACAAAGAATCAATATCAATTAACCAAAGGTGTCAAGATTATGGTTCATGCTCATCATGTAAAGGCAACTAAAACTCTTCAAACAAAGGGGAACAATTAATGAAGGCATTTCAAGCAAGCAACAAACCTATAATTGTTTCAAATCAAGTAATCGATCTGAGCAAGAACAAAAATGATTGTTGAATGGAAAATCAATCACGCTTTGCTTCAAGACAAGCTCATGTCATGCAAATATTACAAGTGTATCAACTCATTTGCGCCATATTTTGATGCTATCATTAGTAATGTTGTCTACATGGATGATAGTGGCTTCTAAGATGTGACATTGTTCAAATGGTTAACAATATGCTATCAATTGTCATGATTGTGTTACAATTCATCTTGATGACACAGTACGTGACGTATTCGAGACATAGGACAAGTCCGTGGCCCATCCGCCTTTGTTATCGGTCAAGAATCTTTGGGACCAAAAGGTCCTTTAGTGGAGAGGTGTGATCCGACCGGATCTAGAACTTGATGGGTCTGGGAAGGCCTAAAAATCAAAATTTCAAAATGATTCAAAACGTGACGTGTGTGTAGGCTTCATTGATACAAACCCAACACAATTTGAATAGCCTCAAAACGATGTATTCGGTTATCGCTTTGTTCGCTTCGCCAAACACCGCGTAATGCACCAAATCCGAAGCCAAAGTCAACGCCGACGTCAAGATAGATAGACGTTTCATCGCCAAAGATGATGTCAATATAGTCGACCGCGGGCGTCATCAGTGGTGACACGGTCACCCATTTTCGCCATTTCTGGGCCGAAGCTGGCACTGCACGGGTTTGACATGTCATTGTGACGGATGACACGGTCATCGCACGTGATGACGTCGCGGGCGTTCATACTGACGCGGCCCTATGGCGAGGGGACGCATGCATGGACAAATAACCGGGCAGTGACGCAGTACATACAACATCCGGCAGGTGACGGGCATGATAATAGTCAAGACACGACTCTGGCCTAATTTATTAGACAAAAAGTGCGACTAGGCTACGATAGTTTGCGAGGTGGGCCAACCTCGCTACCACATGGTTCCAATCGTGAGCACGTGGCACCTCGCTGATGCCCAATGACAACCGGGTAAAACATTTGTTAGGGTCTGGGAGGTTCGAACCTCCACCTCCTGCCAAATCCATTTGGCCGAGGTGCTCTTTGCTTCTGCTAACACTGCATACATTTCTTATTTTGTTGATGCGAGAAGGGGTGGTTAGCCTCAGCCAGCTCCTCGGATCAGCTTTGACTCGAGCTAGCACAAATGGAGGGTGCTATTAATAGCCCATGGTTCGATGCCAGTAAAATCCGCGAGCCAAAGAATCTCGGGGACTTCAATATTCCATACAGAGCATCGGAGTGATAGTCCGAGGTCCTATGGACCGCGAATATGACCAGAGTCGAAAGTTTAGAGGGGCCAACGTTAATCTAATAGCTGAGCCGCTTGGCCACATGCATGGGTCTCCATGCCCGGGGCCAACGATAGGGGTCGCCCAATTTTATGTATGCATCGAAGTAGAAACATTATAATTGTGATTTTGAAGGGTTTTTCTCGCCAGATTTGGGGATTTTGCCCATTTTTGGGGATATTGGGCCCTTTTTAAAGCCAGATCTTGGGAAGAAGTTGGGAGGAAGTTGGGAGATGGTTAACAACCCTCGTGACGCTCGAGATAAACTAGGCCTCTTGAGGCCATGAGAGGAGATTCGTAGAAGGTTTACGCTGAAGATTTGCTAAGCCAAAGCCATTTTATGCAGAGAACCGTTGAGAGCCACCTTGTAAGCCATTCTCGGGAGCTCCTCGCCATCCGACATTTGAGTGCCGCTTTCCTATTTTGGGTTCTTGAGACGGTAGAATAAGACCGGGACACCCTTTGTAACCTTTTGGAAATGTTGGGATGTACTTATTGAGCTTTGAACAAAATAATAAAGCCTCACCCACTAAGACAAAGGTCCCGGAGACTTAGACGGTCTAGATCGTCAACTCAAGTATCACATTATGCTATGGTTTGTTGTTGTTTTATGCTTCTTTTCAGTTTTGTACATGTTCTTATGGATGCTATATTTCTTCTATAACGTCTTCCTCATTCATTCAATTTCCTAAATGGTTAATTATCACATGCATATATACTCAACCATTGTCATTTAAAAGATCTTTTCAGACACTTCTAGATCTACGACTAGGTTCAAGACTCCCATCTTGTAGCTATTTCTTGCGACAACAACCTCTTAATAATATTTTTGGTCATGGAGTGAAGAGTTCCTCTATTTGTCAAATCAAAGTCTAAAACAAGTATGTCAGCATCATTTAATTTTAAGAGGTCAATGCGCCAATGATTTATATTTTCACCCTTTCTTTTCTCTCTTCGGTTAATATGTTTCTCAACTACCATCTTTGGCTTGTGTATATGTTGCATATCAATGTACTTCAAATGTTATATCATCTTCATTTTCTTTATTGACCTTACAACCTTTGTGAGCCATATAATGGATAACCATGTGGATCTTTAGTTGCTAACACTGCAATCTTCTTGCAACCTCCTTAATATATTGTATCGAACCCTTGTAAAGGTCTTCCATGGCTTCACATTGTGAATGTGATCTTCTAGAACCAATATACATTTATCTTTATTCTACTCGTGAAGACTCAATAACACCTTCAAATTCTTGTAGTTCAATAATATTTTTTTTCATATCTGGCCACATACTTTGTGGCCAACTAATGGAGTCTTCAAAATGTATCCCCATTTGTTTAACTCAAAAATTATGTCACTTTGACCGTTGAAAAAAGACTCCCACTAAACAAAATCATGATATCAAAGTACTCATATGTATCTTTAATAGACTTTTTGATTTTTTTCCATGTTTTTTTTTCACTTTTATCATTTAGAAAAAATTTAAAGAACAAACCCTAAACAATATAAGATTTAAAAATTTTAAAGAATAAACCCTAATCGATATAGGATTGTTTAGATGTTCTGTGAACAAATTAGACTTTTTGAAATATTTTTAATCTTTTTCAAAGAAAAATGTTCAAGAACTTTATAAGATTTTAAAGAGAAAAACAAAACCTAAAATATTTTTAATCTTTTTCAAAAGAAAATCTTCTAACTTTATAAGATTTTAAAAAGATAAAAACAAAACCTAATTTTAGTATATTTGAAGGGGAAAAAGAAAAATATAATAAAAACAAAATAATAACGTTGGTTGGATGGGAGGAGAGGGTGGAAGGGTGGGATTTCAATCGCCCTTCCCATCCCATTTCCTTTGGATCATTCCAAAGAAATAGGGTGCCACTCACTTGGACCAACGGCTCTGTGCTTTGGTTAGAAGGCACGTGGAGCACGGGGGAGTGGTAGGGTGATTTCCAGAATCGCCCTTTCGCGCTGTTTTCTTTGGAATGATCCATTCCAAAACAAATGGGGTGGGAGGTCGAGAATCACCCTCGCCCCCATTGTAACACAAAATCCCCAATATTCTTTAATTTTTATTGTTTTAAATTTTTCATTTAAAAAAAAATATTTTAATGTGTTTTAATTGAATTTTAATTTTTAAATTGTGTTTTATTTTTTAAATATATGTATTTGCATATATGCATTATAATATATAATTAAAAATGTTATATACCATGTATGATGCATATTTGTATTATATTATATTATAATTTGATGCATATATGTTTTAATTTGATGTTGGAATTTTTTCAATTTGTGTTTTTATTTTTTAAAATTATATGACATTTAATATATACCATAATGTTACATGTATCATGCATTTTGTGCATATTTTGCATTATATTATATTACACTTCATATATATATACATATATATATACATATAGTTTGTTTATACATGGTAATCAGCATATGCATACATAACACATAAAACGCATAGATTATGACAATATGTATGTATTACATTTCATTGCAATGTTATAGGTAATAGATGCATAATTTGGCATATATATATATATATGTTTGTTTATATTATATGGTACTCATATATACATATGTGCATATATTAAATGCAATAAAATGCATAGATTATGAACAATATGTATGTATATATTTATTGTAATGTTATAGGTATAGATGTTATAAGTATTTGTTATAAATATTTTTTTCCATGTATATTAGTTTTATGTATATATTTCAATGTGTTTTAATTTGAATTTGAATCTTTTTCTCAACTGTGTTTTATTTTTAAATTATATGTCTTGTATATAGTATTTAATATATAATTATAATGCTATATAATATGTATGTTGTGTATATTTTGTATTATATTATATTATATATATGTTTATGTTGTGTATATTTGTAATATATTATATTACAATTTGATGTGTATATATATGTTTGTTTATATTATATGGCATCATATATGTATATATAATATATAAATGTATAGATTATGAATAATATATGTATATATTTATTGTAATGTTATAGGTATAGATGTTATAAGTATTTATTATAAATATTGTTTTCATGTATATTAATTTTATGTATGTATATTTCCCCAATGTGTTTTAATTTGAATTTGAATTTTCTGTGTTTTATTTTTAAAATTACATGTATTTAATATATAATTATAATGCTATATAATATGTATGTTGTGTATATTTTATTATAATATATTATATATGTATGTTGCAGTATATTTGTATTATATTATATTATAATTTGATGTGTGTATATATATGTTTTTTATATTATATGGTATCATATATGTATATATAATATATAAAATGTATAGGACATGAATAATATGTATGTATATATTTATTGTAATGTTACAGGTATAGATGTTATAAGCATTTGTTATAAATATTGTTTTCATGTATATTAGTTTTATGTATATATTTCAATGTGTTTTAATTTGAATCCTTGAATTTTTTCAATTGTGTTTTATTTTTAAAATTATATGTATTTAATATATAATTATAATGCTATATATAATATGTATGTTGTGTATATTTGTATTATATTATATTATATATGTATGCTGTGTATATTTGCATTATATTATATTATAATTTGATGTGTGTATATATATGTTTATTTCTTATATTATATGGTATCATATATGTATATATAATATATAAATGTAATAGATTATGAATAATATGTATGTATATATTTATTGTAATGATATAGGTATAGATATTATAAGTATTTGTTATAAATATTGTTTCAATATGTATATTAGTTTTATGTATATATGTGTTGTGTTAGTTAACATTGTTAATATTTATTTATAAATACGATGTGTATTATAATGTATAATGTGTGATATATATCTATAGATTATATTATATATAGTGATTATTGTATAGTGTATGTATAAAATAATTGTATGTATTATAATGTATAATGTGTGATATATATGTATAGATTATATTATATATAGTGATTATTGTATAGTGTATGTATAAAATAATTGTATATATGTTTGTATTATATATTTATAGTAATATATGCATTATAATATATTATATGTATTATGTACGATGTGTATTTATAAACAATTATGTATTATGTTATGGTATTTTATGTGTTTTCTATTTATTATTTATGTTTTGTAGAAATATATCACATTGTTATTATTGTATATTATATATGTTGATGTTGTATGTATGTTATACAATATATATTTTAATGTTATTATTATCTTATATACAAATTATTATATAAATCTTTATTTATTTAGCCTGCTCAAGTGGATGAGTGCAGTGGTTTTCTTGAATAAGGTTTTAGGGTCGAATCTTCGATTAGGAGTCTCCCCTTAGAGGCACTTGTTCCATCAGATCTATTTTGCGCTGAAATGCATAAGCCCAGCCTCTATCGCGATCCCTCTTATTAGCCATTGTCAATGAGCATTGGTTTGGTATTATGCAATACCTCCGGTACCGCTTGGACAAGGATCCACACATCAAACCTGTGGATTTTGGCAAGGTGGTATTTCAAGCTGCTAATTCCTCCAGAAAATCTGCCGAAGATTGCATGTCAATAATATTCTGTCTATTGGGAAGTTGTAATCGTTCACCATACACCATTATTGGATCTAATGCCTTCGGACATTTTAAGAGTTTAGATGAAAATATTAAACCTATGGCACAAAAAACAACCAAAATAAACACGATAATGCAAAGGTTAAATAATAAGAGATAGATGAATTAGAATGATTGAATCTTCCATTCAAAAACAACAAGAAGAGGCACATTGCAAACCCTAGCCTAACTCTAAAAATTTTAAAAACAAAGTTCAAATCTTCAAGTTCAAACTTTAAACAAATGAAAGAAAAACGTTTTTGATCATACTTGGAAATCTTGATCTCTCCATTGGCGCTAATGGAAGCAAGATCCTTGGCT
This sequence comes from Picea sitchensis, assembly GCA_010110895.2. Taxonomy (NCBI): domain Eukaryota; kingdom Viridiplantae; phylum Streptophyta; class Pinopsida; order Pinales; family Pinaceae; genus Picea; species Picea sitchensis. The sequence goes on from SNQJ01S0113133.1 coordinate 17,575, forward strand.
TTCTCCTCCTTGGATAGATGCACAATGACTTCCCTCACACCTCTCTAGCTCTCTCACACTTCACAAATGAAACAATGACAAAAAAAAAGGACCCGCGGCCTCTAAAACACCTCACGCGCACTTTTTTTTCCCTAGGTATTCTCAGCAGGGCGACACTTTGCATCGACCCGCGACACATTGACAATTTCTCACGACACAATGAAAGTGTCGCGACACTTTCATTGTGTCGGATGTGTCGCGGAATTTTGTGATGAAAATTTCGGGAGGGTGAAAATGTCGTCGACATTTCCGACATTTCCAAAATATCAGAGATATATTCAACAATGATTACAACTATACAAAGGAGAAGTTAGATCCTAAACCAATGAACATGAGATATCCACAATGAAAGATGTTGCTTGAAAAGTGAGTTGCTTGAAAGTAACTTGCTTGAAATATAAATTACACAACTTTTAGATCGTTTGAAAAGTAAACTTGAGATGCTATGTTGTGAAATAAATTGCTTTGAAAATGAAATTGCAAATGTTGTGAATGTAGTGTGTAGGTTAATTTTAGTAAATTTTAAGTCTCTCTTCGATTAGGGGGATTAGATGTGATAGATTGAAGCCTAGACTATGTGACTACCCCAAATCGTTATTCTCTCAACCAAAAGGAAGTGTTGGGTGCTCAATAAGCAAGGCAAACAAGGCCTTACCCTAGCTCCACAGGTCAAATCCAAAGAACAAGTGTACTCAACCCAGGGTACACCTAGTGCCGTGAGATCATCCCTAACCTAGCACCACAAGTATCTTCCTCAAGCCTTCTTTTTGATGGTGGAAACAATAATGATTGGATGCCTAATTACTAAACTCCCAACCTTTGCCCTTTCTTGTCACCCAGGATCCACAAAGTGGCAAGGGGAGAGAATAAGTGGCAAAAGTGGAGCACAAAAAAAATTACTTTCGCAATGATTTTAAAATTATACAAGCCTTCCGTTATTGCAAGGATGGCTTGTGCCAATTTCTTGCAAGGTGGGGCAAAAATTAATGTGAAATACTTTGTAGTTTGCTTAGAAAATGAAATTGCAGCCCCACAACAATGGCGCAAGTGGAGGCACAGTGCCTACCGTTTTGGCCAAGGTGGGTGTAATAAAAAGAATTAAAAGACTTGGAAATAAATGAACAACCCCACAACAATGGCACAAGTGGAGACACAATGCCTATCGTTTTGGCAGAGGTGGGTGTGAAAGGAAAAACAAGAAATAAAACTACTTCTAACCTTCACGATTTTGCAAGGATGGCTTAGGCCACTTTTTTTGCAAGGTGTGGACAATTAATTCTAACTATTACAATATCAGATTTTTGATGTAAATTAAGAGAAGGCACACCCAAGAGACTCTCAAGGGTGGCTTACAATGGCTTAGAGGAAGAAGAAGAAGGGGGATATAATATGCCAACTTTAGGATGCCTTTTGAGGGCCTTTGGGACTCAATACCAATAGCTTTTCCTCCTTGTAGCTAAAAATCTGTGTAAAAAACAGCAAGGTATATTTTATAGGAAAAACTACAAAACCAAGAAACTTGTTAACTTAGTATTAGCCCAATAAAACACCAATTTAAATGTAAATTTCTGAATATGAAAATGATAGTCTTATTGTCTATATTATGTCATAACAATGCTTAGAAATGAAGGAAAGGAAGATAAGAAAGTTAGATAAATTTTGGAAACTTTGAATAATTGAAAAGAGTGAGTTTTCCACTCTAAAACCACTCCTTCAACCCTCTAGTGATCCCCAAACAAGCTTGCCTTTGCTACACAAGGAAACAAGGAGGTGAGAGCATCCAAAAAGCTTGTAAAATACTTTGCAAACTTGATAAGAAACTACGACAAGATCAATAGCAATACTACTACTAATATCACCCAAGCAAAATACTTTGCTTCAGTCTCCAAGTAGAATTTAGTGAAAGCAAAATGCAAAAATGAAATGGAAATGTATCACCTCACAAGAACACAATGAAGGCACCAAGAAGACTCCTAATGCACACCATAGATTCTCTAAAGCTTCCTTTATTATCCACAAAATGTTGCTACAAATACTTGTAGCAAGATTTACACATGAGAGCATGAGAGAGAGAGGGAAAGAATGAGAGAAATTTTGGCATAATAGACTTGCTCCAAGAGATGATGATCAAATGAGGGGGAGAGGGTCTCTTTTATAGGTGAGGATGGGGAGAGACCCCACTTGGATGTGCTCCAAGTGGCATCCATCCATGGGAGGAGGGTCACATCAAGAGGGTCACACTTCTAGGTTATGAGAGGAGGGTGAGAGTTAAGGGGTGAGTGGGGAAGGGGGAAACCACCTTCCCCATTAATTAAAAGTGTAGTGGGGATGAATGGGGGGTACTACCAAAGTATTGGGGGCCCCCATGGTGTATTTTTAATTTCTCATGACTTATTGAGCAAAGGGGGGCGCCCCTCTTCTAAGGAGATGGCCAATGTGGGTTGTGGGCTAAGCAAAGGGGGTCTTTCTAAGTTGGAAATCATTTTCCCAACTTAGGAAATGCATTTGGGACACTTTTCCCACTCTCTCTCACGACTTTAGTGACTTTTACAAAATTTGGCTATTTTAATTAAGCCAATTACATGCTGATTTTTTACCGACTTGGACTCCTCATGGACAATGGTCTAGCAAAACTTGTCCAAATGAGTTGAGACTTGGTCCAAGGGTGTAGGGGTTCATGAACCATTTGATTTGAGTACTCATACACCTATACAAAATCCCCAAGGACCACTTTTTTACATTTTACATAAAAAATAATAAAAATCTCCAGTTTGCGGGAATTTTAACTATTTAAAAAATCCTATCAAAACTTAATGGAATTCCGCGAGACTCTAGGAAATGTCTAGCATGGTCATTTACAGTACTCCTAGACCTTAGTTGTCCCATGGGCTTGATCATTAGAACGCCTTTCACCACTTTGGAGAATTATTGTGGGAGTGAAAAACTGAAGGGAAATTAATAAGGTTGGTTAGGCCAAATTAATAACCTGAGAAAAAAAAACACTCAGTGAAAGGGACTCCTCTAATGATGAAGTCCTAGGCAACTGACTTAAACTATGATCCATGCAGACCCATTGCATTATTATCCTACGCAGAGGGGGCAAAAATTCCAATTACATTGAAAAGCATCCTGGGGGCAAAATTTGCCCTGTTTGAGAAAAAATCTTCAAAATTGTTGTACCATTAGGTACATATCTTCATGGAACATGGAGTTGACCCCTAGTCGAAATAGGTGGTCAACAACTCCATTGCCCAAGCAAGGCACTACTCTCCCTTTTGTCCACCGTTCCCCAACCTTAAATTTCATTCCATCTTTTCGTTTTTGTTCTAAGTTGATAAGTTCTCTTTACTCCCATTCATACTACTCGAAGTGAACCTAGTGACTAATAGGGAAGCCCCCTTTGGTTAGAGATCCATTTTACCCTAGCCTAAAGTGCAGAAGAGAGTTGGTGAGGTCACAGTGGCCAACCTCTTAGTTCCACAAATCTTCACTTAGGTGTTTTGGACTTTACGTTTTTGGGTGACAGATTGTGTGGTAACACCATGATTTGGTTTTTAAGTTTTGTTTTATTTTTTTAATCTTTGTTTTATTTTTTTTTAACTTTAATTGTTTTTTATTTTATTTAAAGTTTTTATCCCTTTTTTTGTAAACTTGACACATTGCCTTCAACATCATACAACGTAATCCTCTGATTATATTCCTGGGGCAAATCATGTAACTGAGCAGGTAGAACAAGAGGGGCAAACCCAGATGCCATGGCTGCAGTAAGAACTTGAAGTGGTTGTTGGTTCTGAGTAGGAATCACAAGAGGTTTAATAGAGGTAGCTAAAATTAAATCTTGGAACCTCTTCTCATCAAAGATGATTTCGTTCAAACTGGACTCAGATTTAGTTCTGAACAGAGTTTGCTCAAATTTCAAATCAAAATCAAGGTCTTCAATGCTTGTCACTCCATCTTTGGGCAAGGATAGATATTTGTCTAGACACAAAATTGGGCTTATTGGCTTTTCTTTTCTTTTGTGTACAATTTTCTCCAGGTCAGACACATGGATTATTGCTTCTGGGTCTGGATTTCTCCTGGTATGAATTCTCTTGGGAGCCAGGATTTCTCACTCAAACTACTTTATTCTACTAATCTCTTATAATGGAGTCGCTAGAGTAGATTTAGTCTCAGCCAATAAGGTGTTTGATTCACTATCACCATCAGGAATCAAATCTGAAGCTTTAAGTCGTTCTTTTCCCTGGGAAGATTTCACTTTCGATCCCCGACAACGACGCTAGAACGTTAGCACTCTGTAAATTTGTTCGACTGATAAAACAAACGACAGAGGCAACCTACAAACCAACTTTAGAGCTGGGTACTAGCCTGCTCAGCTCAGAGAGGTCTCTCTCCTGTCACTTGGTCTTTTATAAATGAGTTTTCTTTAACAATTCAATGGCTAGGTTTTGTTGCTTTGAAAGGGTTTTTTATAATTTTGCTGGCAAGGAAGGGGAGGGACACTTAGGGCTATGGAGTCAAACTTTTGAAACGAATGGAAGCACTGACTGGTCAATAGAACTCTCTAGAGGATAAAGGCTAAATGAGGCGATAAATTTGAGTTATAATTTGTAAATTTGCAGAGTGTAGGAAGAAAAGAAAACATATAACTGCATCAGAGCATTAAATAAATGAATTCTGAATTAGTTAGGAAGAACTTACACAATTTAAATTGCTTCAGTCGAGAGCATCACAAGATGAATTCTAGGCCTTTGACTATCCAATTTAAACAGAAGACAGTGAAAATGAAATAAAAAATACAGGAAAATACATACAAAGAGAGGAGACAAAACTTAGATCACCACCATTAGAATCTTTTCATGGAAACTTCAAGACTTCTACATGTGTATTCTATTCAACTTCAAAAAATTACATTGAAGTTTCGAATAGCTAAAATCGTGCCCTTGCACTTCTGCCAACCTCTAATACATTCAAAACGCCTAATATTTATACAAGTTGAGTTCCTTCGGTTTGAAACCGATTACAATGATTTAAATGAAATGCTCGGTTTCTGAAACTGATTACAATAATTACAAGGGACAGTTTCGGTTTTGAAATCGATTACAATGATTAGCAAGAAAACGTTTCATTATCCGGCTTCTGACTCCTCTGACGCTTCAGTCCCATTCATTGCCACTTGTTCTGCTTTGGTCTTCCACCTGATCTTCCATCTTTAGTAACATCTGGCCATAATATATTGGACCCTGGGAAACTGCACTTTGTCTTACCTAGTCGTACTATCTCCTTCCATTGCAAGTCAGAAGGGATATCATAATCTATCATTTCTTTGATCAGGATCTCCAGGCCAATGCAGGAAGTATATATCATGACTGGTAGTCCAGTTTTGACTGCTTTGAACTGATTCAGAATCTCAAAGTCTGTAATCAGATGCTCAACTAGTGTAGCCCCTTTTAGATTTTCCTCTAGGGTTTCGAACTTTGAGTGATCCATTTTGCACTGAGTGAGGCGAGCGTTGTATTCTTCCCGATCATACAATTTTCCTTTGCCATCCCAAAATGGTGGGAGGCCTTTGATAAACAATTCTTCAAACAAATCTTTGAACTCTTGCACAGTTTGCTCCATCTGTGTTGCCTTGGTTTGGACTGATTTCAACAGGTTATGTTTAGCAACAACTCTCTTGGCCCAGATAATCAATGTAATTCTATCTTTAACTCCAATAGTCTGAAGTTTTGTAGTAGGAATGGAGTTGAGTAGATTTATGGTGTTTTGGGCCCATTCTGATAGTTTCTTTGCTAAAGTCTCATTCACAACAATGCACCTGCTTCTGGCTGTGATGGATATGCTGTCTTTATCATGGATGAAATTCAAATATACTCTGAACTTGGCAACTTCAACAGCTATAGAGTCCAAGATGATATGCTTGGCCCCCTGCAACAAGCCTTTGCCTCTTAATCTCATCTTCAACTTATCTATCATTTCCTACAGGACTTCATTCTCCTTTTGAAATTGAGCCATTCTTTCATCCTTTGCTTGCATCTACTGCTTCAATTTCTCTAGGCACCCTTTTAGCCCTTTGATTTCTCCTTCTTTCAGGCTAACTTGTGACATAGCCTGGACAAGTCCTTCAGTGTTTGGCCCAGCTTCTGCAGCAAGAGGCACAACTACAACCCTGTTTAGCAATTATGTCTGCTCTTGTGACTACTTCACCTTTTCTCGTTCTAGCTGCAACGCCCTAGCCTTGTAGTCCAATACCTCTTGACAAAGTGTTTCATTTTCCTGTTCTAGAGCAACCAATTTTGTTGTTTGTGGATGCTCTGTAGCAAACATTTTCAATTTCTTCTTCAAGCTTTGAATTAATTTGTCTTTTTCATCCAATGAGGATTTTACCCCTTGGGGGCCTTCAGATTCCAACCTCTTGACCCGAGTTTGCCAAGATTTGTTAGATGCTTTTTCTTGCCTCAACTGCCCTTCCAATTTCATTGCATAAGATGACAGCTTTGGATTCTTCAAGCTTAAACTCAGGTAATCAGAATACAACATATCACTGGTATTCTTATGGAATTTGACCTTGTCTGGAGCACTAATGTTGTCATACCTTATCTTTATCTCAGAGACCTTGTCTTCATCTGCAACTGCAATGTTAAAAGTCCTCTTCTCAACATTCCTTATTTTGAATAGAGAAGATTTATGCTGAGAATTTTTTTCCACTTCAGGGACTAAATCCCTCATCTCACCCAGAGCTATGGTTCCCTTCTTAGCATACGTTTTTGCCAAATCTTCTTTGGATTGATAAGCTGCCCCAGATGTTTTGTCAAAGATGTGTTTTTTGCTGCTAAAGGTTCTTGAGATGCCTTCACTTTGGAGTTTTCTTTCCTTTTCAACCTCTACAGTGCTAGTACCACTCTCCACCATATCCAGATTTACTTGTTCTTTAGGCTCTTCCTCTTCTAAGTCCACTATTTGTGGGGATTGTGTAATCTTCATCTTCTTAGGAGCAGTTTGTTGATCACTGGTGCCCATGGCCTTTAAACTGCTTCTCTTGCTGTAAGCACTCATCTTAGGAACTTTGACTATCACTTTCTGAGAAGCTTGCTGTGTTTGACTTTGTTGTAGGGTTGCCTCCACTTGCTGTGTTTGAGTTGGTTGCAAGATTGCTTCCATATCAACACAGATTTCTAGGTTTTCTAGCTTATCAAAACCCTCAACTTGTTCATGTTCATAAGGGGCCTGGTTGTTCATCAATCTTCTCTTGGATATGATTTGGTGTGGATCATATCTTCTTCCTTGTAGCTGTGCAAAACCAAAGTCTTTGAGCTTTGCTTGAATCTGAGATAAGCATGATCTAGTTTTGACAATGAAAGGGCAAATGATAAAAGGGAATTTGAGGTTGGAAGCTTTCCGCAACTTCAGGAAATACTCTGTCTCAGATATAATTCTCTGCTTGATGAATTCAAGGGCAAAGACTCTGGGGGTCAGAAAAATAGGCAATAGATAGGGGAATTCATGACAACCATAAACCCAGATTACTGTTGAGTGCATGAATAGTACCCAGTCCCCCACTCTGTTCTCTGGATTTCGCTGTAGATAGCTCCTCATGTCATCCAAAACTCTAGGTAGGCTGGTGTTGAAAATCAAACTGTAAACTCTGGACATGACTTTGTTGATGAAGATGAGCAATGTAATCCTTTTACATTCAGTTGATACAAATGCTGCTTCAGGAAATTCTCTCTTATTGGTCTCCAGGAAAATCTTCAACAGGTAGGTGTATTATTTGAAATGCCTTAGAGAGCGAAAATTCACTAGCTGTTTATGGATATTATCAGCTATGAATTGATCAAAACTGATGCGGACTGACAGACCAAACTCTGACTTAAAAAATGTTAAACGGAAACCGAGCATGACTTTGACCACATTTTTATCATTGTCTAGACCTAAAATTTGACTCAAAAGGGAACAAACCCATTGGACTTAATAACCATTATACTCACATTCATTGGCAATGAAAAACCCTTTGAAAAATGTTCTGGTTTGACAACTGTCTGTAAAAACAGATCTCAAAACTCTGCTGGACATTCTCTGTATACTCTAATTAGCTTTTCTTCATTGAAAGGTTCATACATTGTGAAGAAAGACTCTAGTATACCGAGGGAATCTCAAATTGACAGACTCTCTACCCTACACATGACCTCAGATCCTTGTTTATTCGTGACTACTTTTTCTTCATGTGAATACTCTTCGGTGCACCAACCTATAAATTCGGGAAAAGGGAAAGCGATTTCGACAACATAAGGGACTATGGTGGCCTGGACTGCTTCAAGGAATGGTATACACCTTCCTACATTATCGGACAGGTTGCTTCTGGACACAGAGATGGGAGAAATGGTGATTTCCATATCAAAGACGTCTGAATCTCGATCAATTAGGGCTTCTTCATTCGCCACAAGATCTTTCTTTGTTACTAAGGTTATGATAGGATCCATGGTTGTGATGAAAAATCCTTGGAAACGAGCAGAAATGGCGTGCAATTGGTGTACTGTTGAGCTGCAGTTGAACGAGGGTGGTCACGCCAAGTTTCAAACGGTCTAGTGTTCGAAATATTAATAAAATACATAACAAATTGCCCTTTTATACTTTTCCAAATTTCGGGGGCGTGAGGAAGTGGTTTGAGGCAACCCGCTTTTCACCCCGAAATGCACCTTGTGGCGCCACGTAGCCTCAAACGAAAACCACAGTTTAAATTTCAGCCCGCTCTCCAAAATTATCCTTCGCGCAGTTTCTCCCCTCAAAATCATCCTCGACCATCGATCTGGAGAGTTCGCGATCCGCGACGTATCGGGCCCCATCAGTTTAGCGCTCCTGCCAGTTTTAGCCTCTCCCTACCAGATTTAGCCCCCTCCCTAGTTTATCAGTCTTCCAAACCAATTTAGCGTCTCGCTAGATCTTGAAATCTTGATTTCACATAAGAATTTTAATGGTGACTAACATTGTGAACTAGTTGCATCATAGATAAATGTCAAAATAGTTATAAACATATCTCAGGTCTACGATGCATTTTATATATATTTGGTTGTAGATACGAGAATCCATTGTTTTGTATGAGTGGGACATTGAATAAATTTTCGTATGATGGTTAATTTGAATTATTGTCACCAAAGCGACATGCAAAAAATTGCATCTATATGAAGTGATTGATTTTTGAACTTTTTTATGGGAATCTAAAATGATAACTTTTAAAAGTAGTCATCAAATATGCAACAGTGTTTGGTATCATAATGAATTCATTCTCCAAATTTGCCATAATGTAAGTAATGCAAAATTCTAACTAGGTCTTAAGTTGTGTCAATGGGCACAACTCTACTACTTATTATATCATTTATTGTGGTTATAGGCTCCAAGGCACCGAGTTTAGTCATGTTGTGCTTTTGATCATATGATGGGGCATGGAGTCTTTTTGAGTCGCTTATTGGGTTAGTGATGAGGACATGGTGTTGACCTTTACAATAAGGTCTCCAATGGAAGGGTTTAGGACTTATCCATAAAACTTCATCTAGGATGGAGTGTTGTCTGTTATGGAGACTGTGCATGGACTTCAAGATCAAACTCATGGTAGATTTGCATTTTAGTGAGAGGAAAACTAGTCTGCAATAGGTTTGTCCATTCTAGTTTTCTTTTATGGAAAAAAAGAGGTTTTATTTTCCTTTTGTGAACTAGTTGCATCATAGATAAAGGTCAACTTAATTATAAATATATCTTATGTCTATGAGGCTTTTTTTATATATTTGGTTGTAGATATGAGAATCCATTGTTTTGTATGAATGGGCATTGTTTTTCTTGAAACTTTGTTGCTTGCTAATACCACACTTATCATCCTGATCGCTAATGCTATGAACTGTCTGCTTTCAGCAAGTTTGGAGACATTTATGATGAGGGGCATTTCATAAAAAGTCTTAGACAAGATGTGAGGGTGGTTAGAGAGCTCCCAGAAGATATAATGGCGACATTTGACTACAATACAAGCAATATTTTTAATTTCAGGGTTAAGGCTTGGTCACCTGTCAGTTACTACTTGCAAAAGGTTCTTCCACGATTACTTGATATTGGGTATGTTTATATTCTTTATGTCTTTGGAGTTTGTTGCTTACCTTATTGAATTATGATTGTAAAATATTTTTGCTAGAACTATTTTGACTTGATAAAAATGTTTGTTTGTTTGTATGTTCATTTATTACATGCACCTTCCTTTGAAGGCAATTTTCCATGTTTAGATTGCATGCAAGCGAGATGCAAATTAATCCTATTAAAAATAATTTTTCTAAATATTTAGGCACATGCAATTCATTTAAATTGATTGAATTACAATTATTATTTCCATCTTGGACAATTTGAATTGAAGTGCCTGTTTGTTCTCCCTTTCACCACTGTCTGCTCAAGGAAATTCTTGTATATTTGTTTTGGTAAAAACTAATTTTCGAATCAGTGTCATTATTAATGTCAATTTTCTATATTTTTGGAAATGACTAGCTTATATTTGTCTTGCATTATATGCAAACGGGATGGGGGAATTTGGTTTCTATTGTGCTTTGATGTTCCTTTTTTGTTTAATTTTCAATTTTATCTAGGAATGACTCTTGTGTCTTCAATGTTTTTGATATAATTTTCCTTATCCTATTTTTCATGGAATATAAGTTATCAAGCTATTATGTGATAAAAGGTGAACATGTAGTAATAAATGTTAATGTTTAAGCCATTATTAGAGTTCTTTGCATTTCAATAAATAACAATAGCATAAGATAGGATCATTGAGAAATACACAATTACAAGAGACACATCATTTATCCTGGGAAACCCTCA
>SNQJ01S0113135.1:3324-19713 GCA_010110895.2 Picea sitchensis
GAACTATGTTTTTGAAATCAGTTAATGCATCTGATAAGGTGAGATATGCAAACCTGTTATTTTGTCTTTTGGATGAGATTGTTGTGATAGTGGGGGAGGCAAATGTTGTTCAAGTCATTACAAATGATGCCTCTAACTATGTTCTTGATGGTAAGATGTTAGAGTCCAAATATAGGACCATATTTTAGACCCCATGTGTTACACATTGCATAGACCTCATGATTGAAGACATAAGCAAACATGATTGGATTAAGAACATTGTAGAGCATGCCAAGTGTATCACAAAATGCATCTACAGTCACTCATGGGTATTGAACATAATGAGGAAAAACATCGGGGGCAAGGAGCTTGTTAGGCTTGCCATCACGAGATTTGCAACTCACTTCCTCACGTTGCAATCTCCTTTCCCAAGCAAAGAATTTGAAAAAAATGTTTAACAATGATGAATGGAATGAATCTTAGAGGGCTCGCAAACAAGATGGAAAAGACACCAAAAAGAGAGTTTTTGAAAACACTTTTTGGAAAAAAACAACAGAGGTTGTGAAAATTGTCAAGCCCCTTGTTAAGGTGTTACGGTTGGTGGATGGGGAAACATTGGCCATGGGTTACATTTATGAGGCTATGGATCAGACAAAAGAGCAGATAAGGACAGCTTACAAGGATAGAGTAGCTAAGTATGGGCCTATCTGGGAGATCATTGATAACAAATGGAACAAACAACTCCATCGCCTTATACATGCAGTTGGGTATTTCCTGAACCCACGGTATCATTACAAAGCTCAGTTAGGAGAAGATCATACTAGGGAAGTCAAAGATGGATTGTACGAGTGCTTGGAGTGCATGGTCCCTAATGAGACAGAGTTGTTGGAAATACATCGACATATCAGTGCCTTCAGTGGACCCACAGGTACCTTTGGAAAAAACCTAGCAAAGATTGCAAGAGATGTGGACCAACCAGATAAGCAATTCCAAAGTTTTTTTTAAGTTCAATGATTTAAACTTTAAATACTTGATTTTCTAGCCAAAGTCATAATCTAATTCGTTCAACTAACTTTGTCTTTGCAGCACATTAGTGGGAGTCATTTGGTAGCCAATGTTCTCAATTGCAAAAGTTAGCAATTTGAGTCCTGAGCCAAACTTGCAGTGCTTTTGGATGTGAGCGCAATTGGTCTGTGTTTGAATGAATTCACACGAAGAAGAGAAACCGTTTGGAACAAAAACGCTTAAATGATCTCGTCTTCGTGCAGTACAACTTCCAACTAAGACACAACTAGTTGCTAAACAAAAGACCTGATACAGATCCTATTGTGTTGGATCAAATTGGTCCAACTTCATAATAGGTAGAGGAGTCTCACCCAACAAAGTTCGATTCTCTGTTGTTAGAGCTGGAGTAAGCGAAGCACCAAGCATGGCGCATGCAAGCACTGGTTCTACAACTCGAGCAACTCATGCTTTTGCTAGCGCTACTACTACTACAGTGAAAGATGTCCCCGAGGAGTCTGAAGACTCTGAGCCAGAGGATGATTTCGTAGTTGTTGTTGATTATCCCATTTCTAGCAGTGGTGATGAGTTTGATGATTGATCATGTTGATCAATGATATGTAGTAGACCAGTAGCTTGTAGTTGTAGCATGTTTTATGGACTCTAGAGGTCATTTAGAGCCTCATTGATTATGTATTTTGTTGTTGATATGTATTGCACTCTGTGCCATTTTGATATATACATGGTATATAGATGAACAAACTTTGCAATTTTGTCTCTAATGGTTTGGAATCATGGTTTGAAAGCCTTAAAATAATTTGTTTCATTAAAATTTAATTATTTAATGTATTTTTAGTGAACCGAGTCATTGAAATAAGGTTGGTCCACGTCAATCCGAGTTCGAGACGATGTCTAAATTGATAGGTGACCAATTCAATGTCTAAATTGATAGGTGACCAAGTCGATGTCCAAGTCTGAGTTTAAAAACTATGATTCCATATAGAATAGACTAGCCAAGAGACAATTTTGCACGAAAAAGTGCCAAGAGACCAAGGAAATTTTGCAGAAGCTTGAGATATCAACCTGACCTTTCTATGCACACATTGAAGAGCACTAGAGGGAGGAATTTTTTAGGCACCGTGTAGCAGAGAATGAAGTACTCCTTGACTTGTATGGGGTAGGTAATGTGGGTGCTCTATCCTCAAGAAGTTTAGCAGTGAAAATCTCTTGGTCTGGACCTATTTACAATGAATTTAGAATCCTTATTTTCCCACTTCGTCGTGGTGGTATCATACCTCGGCGAGGGGGCGGTATCCACAACAGACTACCTACAATTGAGTGGAAATCACTCCGTCTCAGTCGATTGTCTAGTTTGCAGCATTCAAAAGATAAGTTCATCTCTGTCTTCTGTAATTTATTATATATTTTGATTATAAAATGGTATGGTTGTGAAAACTCTGGTTGTGTGAGAGAATTCCTACAGGTCATTGTTTCTGTAATTGCTATTGTTAAATTTAAATCTGGGCCAGCCTGTCTCTGTGGAGGGAAAAGATATATAGTTACTGGTTAAATTTACAATCATGGACTTGTCTTTGTTGTTGTTCCTGTGAGTATTTTGAGAATGAGTGAATGAGTAGATTGGTTGTGTTATTGAATTTAATAATGTATTACCTGTTAGCTATTGCCTGGCAATCTGTGTGGCTCTGCTATGTACATAGTATCCAAAACTCTAATATTAACCTCACTAGTGAACCAAGACCCCGTTGGCCTGATTTTGCTCTTAGAGAAAATCCATTTGTGTCTGCTCCATTCCAGATCAGACTTGGCCTCAAGTCAAACATGGGAGTTTGTGTAGGTTTCTCAAGTCAAATCTAAGTTAGTTGATTTGTCATTAGTCTATAAAAGACCAACAAAAAATCTCAATACACTGAACATCACTTGGATAATTACATACCATGCAAATTCGGTCTTACTCAAAACTTGCTCTCCAATCTACTTTTTGAGCCAAAGAGTAAAGATCTCCACGGCCATTGCAAGTGGTGGAGCCCTAATCTTAACACTTTCTTCAAAACAAAAATAACCTTCAAATCCGTGCAACGGGAGTTCCTGGTATCATTGCGGAATGAGCTCTTTTAGAGCCAATAATTGTAGATTGAATTCTTCAAATGCAGAGATTAGTGGATTATTGTTGCCACGATTATATTTTATCCATAGTTTTAAAAACCGGAACCGGCACTAGAACCGATCGAGGGTCCAACCAGAACCGGTAATGAACCGGTTGCACCGGTTTTTAAAAAATACATAAAATATTTAAATTTTAATGATTTTTTTTTTAAGATTTTAAATCATGTTTCCAAAGCATTAGAGACAATTAGAGACAACATATCCAAACTATGTTCATGAATATATCAAAATGGCACCCAGTGCAATACATATCTAGAGATCAGAACATAAATACATAATCAAGGAGGCTTTAAATGGCCTCTACAACAACAAATAACATACTAACAAGAGTCAAGACTGCAAGTCACTATGTCATTGATCAACATGATCAACGATCAATCATCACTACTACTAGAAGTAGAAATGGGATGAGCATCCTCGCCCTCGGCATCATCATTTGTCTCTAACTCAAACTCGAACTCCGCCTCAGACTCATCATCATCAGGGACCTCTGTGACTATACTCTCTGAAGTTGCACTAGCTGGTGATGAGCAGTTCCTACAGGTTGACTTGAGTTAAAGGGCAACACCTGGTGGGTCTACGACTGACATCAAGAATATTGGGAATATTCATGAAATGTTTCATGCTAGCAGTGCTCATGATAGGGAAAATGGAGCTAATCCACGTACACTGAACCAGCCGGTTTATGACGAAATCGACTGGTTCGGTACCAAACCGGCCGGTTCCGTCATAAACCAGTGGGCCGGTTCAGTTTATTGACTGGTTCGAACCGGACGGCCATCAAACCGGTAAAACCGGCCGGTTCAGGTTCCGGTTCGCTGGTTTTTAAAACACTGATTTTATCAATGCCCTTGAGCCTGCAGACCTTTATAGCAGAGACTTGATTGTTGTAGACATTTAACTATACAACATTAGGTATAGTTAAACACGTTGATGCAAAGAATGTGACCATTCTGGATCAGTCCCCCATCAACTTGCCAAATCAAAACAGAAGGAGCCTCTCAAGGAATGCAAAATCGTGGAGGGAGATGCAAAGGATCTCCCATTTCCAACAGATTACGCAAAGAGATATGTTTCTGCTGGAAGGTTTTGTCCCTTAATTTTGTTTTACTTTTTGTGTTACAATTATCCAGTCATCTTTTATTTGTTCTTTTGCTGAAAATCAAACACACGGGCCTGAACATTACTATTCCAATTATAAACATAGAAGTGGATGACAGACCATTCTAGCGACAATTTTCTGATTTGTGCCTATGATAACCAAGTTTGATAGCTTATGAGTAAGGGCACATCTGATTTCTTCGGTAAGAGAAGAAAGAAGCCTGCCCATCAATCGAGAAATTGTACAGCCAATTCGAAAGCATGGAAATTTCCAATTGCAGTGATAATTTGAAAAGACTCTGATTTACCAATCTTTCTTTAAATTTATGACTAAGAATACAAACATGTACATGATATCATACTTGCCCTTCCATCAGTAGCAATGCTAGACTTGATTCTCTTTCCTTGAAAATTGTCATGAGGACTTATCCATCATATCATGCATTTTTCATGGAAGCAAATAATACAGGAATAAGAGATACAGAAATTAATATTTTGAGGCAGTCATTCAAACAAAACACAAAGGAAATACAAACTCACACTATACATATTTTCCAAAATACTGGAAATGATTTTCTGAACTACATGCGACATCTAGAATCTCGATTTCCTAGTTCCTCAGAAATCATAGTTGAGGCCCATATACTCTGCATATTGAAATGCAAAGGAATAGTAGTAATCATAATAATAATAATAATAATCTATTTTAAGGTCCATGCAGCCAAGCCAGCACCAAATTGGTGTATGAGACCCTGTTTGTGGGACAAGGGCCCCCCTCCATGTGATTTGACTGGTAAAGTCTCACGAAGGTATACCCTACCTCCCTCTGGTTGAACTTGTGACCTCTTAGAGGGAAACACATGTTCTTAACCATTGGTATATGTGGAAGCAGTTTCTTCAATAAAATCAGCTCATTATATTGCAGGAAAAAAAACACTGGAATATGGGGCACCAACTATTCTAGGAGCCTGGAGGGGTATCTGTTTCATTTTTGCCAATGAAAATTTTGTGAAACTATGCCTTCAGTGCAATAAAGTATATCTATGTTGAAGGGTAATTCCATACAACACTGAAATATTCCTTGGTTTGTAGTTGTAAACCTTCAAAGCTGCAGAAGCTCCCTAGACAAAGGAAACACTCACAGACATAATGGAAATCAAAACAAACTGTGCAGCATGAGCAACTTCAAATCTGGTTGCCAGTTCCGTTGAAGAGGGTGCAGTTGATGTTATGGGTTCATGCTCTTACCTTTCTTTAAGAGCTACCAGATTAAAATATACTTGAGAAGGCAATCTATCTTCTGTTCATGTTTAATCCAAATTCTTTTACAGAACTGAAGATAAGAGGACAGTCTAGATACATCCCCACTCAGTTTCATTCGAAACAATGATAAAGTAAGTGGCAAATGAACAGTATTGATACATTGGCTTTTATGATAAGGTGCCCTGTTACTTTGTTATAGGTTTTGTTAAAGCAATGTGTGGTATCCTGAACTTTGTCTCTGATATTACTTGCTTGTATTCTTGCTAATAATTGTACCAGCTTGAAATGAACGATTGAAAAGCCATGTATCAGCAGGCTCTCAAGGCTGTCAGGTACATAATGTATAGCCTCAGATGTAAAAAGCTGAAGAGTCCTTTAAGATGGTTTCCACTAGTGAGCCCATGCATCTTTGGGTAGGGCCTGGTTTCGCCTAAGGGACATGGAGTCTTGATTACTGAGCTTTTTCTGTTTACACTATATAGAATGCTATAAAGGTTCATCCACTGATGGCAATGGATTGTATTCAGCAGGCCTGGCAGGATCTCATTTGTGGGGGGACCTTTGATACCTCTGTTACCATGCTAGAATGTGGTATGAAATAAATTCATACATCTAGTGAGCCCATGCATCTTTGGGTAGGGCCTGGTTTCGCCTAAGGGACATGGAGTCTTGATTAATGAGCTTTTTCTGTTTACACTATATAGAATGCTATAAAGGTTCATCCACTGATGCAAATGGATTGTATTCAGCAGGCCTGGCAGGATCTCATTTGTGGGGGGACCTTTGATACCTCTGTTACCATGCTAGAATGTGGTATGAAATAAATTCATACATGTGTTTGAGGCCCCAGTCTCAGTAATTTAAAATAAAAATCCATCACCTTTACGAATGCGAAGCTGAATTTTGTCAATTATATATAATCTAGATGTGTATCATTTACTTAAAAAAAAACAAAAAACCTCAAAGTTCACGGAAATGTCGCATCTCTGTTGTTGCTGTTACACATTTGCATTATTCAAAATAAGATAACACTAAACATTTCCTCTACTTTTAAGACTAATTAGTTAATCCTCTAAAGGATCCTTCCTGAAATCCCAATGATCAAAATACCTCTGCCGTAAAAGAGATCATGTCCATGGTTCCGTGTTGTAAAACAGAAAAACAGCGTATAAAGAAATCTGTAGCATTATCTATTGAAAACAGAGTAGGCAAGTAATCAACATATTAGAAACACATATACATTCATATAATACACAGAGATATGGGGAACATACCCAAACCACCATTACAACAGAACCACTTCCCCTGCAATGGGCACAGAGTAATCCTACCCACTAAGGGCATCCCAAATTTCTATTTATTACAATGTTGCAAGTTTTGCAAGTCGCCAACGCGTGAGTGCCAGGAGGACAACTACCGAGCTATTAACTTGCTGTTGGCAATGCTTCCACCTCATTAAGACTATTGCAGGAGGTCAGAGATGTTTGGGGCAAATACTTTCAGGAATTCAGGAATGAAGCTAAATTGGAGGAGACGGACAAATCCATGTATTTGGGGGTYTGCCAAATTTCCAAAGAAATGTATCATKTGTTGGAGATTTGTTAAATTCCCAAAGGAATCTGGGAGCGACTTAATATTTCAGCKGKGGCACAACTGACAAACTTCTTCTGCCAAAATATTGTTGCAGGTCATGAAGGTCCTTGCTTGGACGCCATAGAAGATGCMCCATTGATTGAAAAGACCTTTYATGATGAGCAATATCTYTTYCCGGGTCTCTAAGGTGATGATGCTTGCATTTTTTTAATGCCGTTTTCACTGTCCACCTTCACAAAACACTTGCTCTGACTGCAGATTTAGAAGCCCACCAAACCAAACCTTATTGATCCGTCCCATATTCTTATGGCCATAGTCCTGCCTTCACCCATGAAAAAACATGCAATGTCTAAGAAGAATAGCACGCCATATCTAAGAAGAATAATTAGTATGTTTCTCCATCTAGTGAGTCATAACTAATTCTAAGTCTCTTTTGTGTCTCASTAGACACTTGTATTTGGCCAAAWATATCCAACTAGTCGTTAGAATAACATTTATGAGCAGAAAAGCTCTTGGGAGTGAGATATGCAAAARACATAATAGCAGAAGAGCTCTTGGGAGTGAAATATGTAAAAGGCACATGAGCAAAAGAGCTCTTGGGAGTGAGATATGTATAAGGCTTATGAGCAGAAGAGCTCTTGGGAGTGTTGGTTATTGAGATCTTTTAACCTGTAAATAGATGACTCAACCACTCCAAAGCTTCTGAACATATCCTTATTTCTACTCCAGCTCTACTGATAGCACAATTTTGTTCTTTCAAAATCTTTTGCCTTTTCATCCAAACCAGTTGGATATTTCGCCACGTGCAAGTAGGGTTACTCACCAGTTTGAAAGCGTTTCCTAGTGGTATCCATCGTTCTCTTCATGGATGCGCAGGGCTTGAGCTTATATCCGATTCGTGTCCGTCCAACGAAGATCAAAAGGCTTGAAACATGGGGTTGATCATACAACCACCAATTTGACCGCACATCATAATCTTTCATGGAAAAAAAAATGGCGATCAGCAGTAAAGAGGTGGTTTGAGTTGCGACATCTTCTATTTGACAAGTTATGTTGTCTCGCTCATCTTTCTCCAAAAAGAGCTGAGACTCCATGTGAAAGAAAGGGGACGGTAGAGATCTCGCGATGCAGGTGGGTGCAAGCCAACATCTACTGATAAAGATTATTTACGAATACATGGCAGACGGAGTTGGGATTTGCAGAGGATTTCCAAGCGGACGAGGAAGGAAATGTTCGATGCTCACGATTAGATCAGGATAACGTAAGGCGGTGTGTGTTGAGATAAAAATAAACAAATGCATAAGATAGGCGAGATGGGTAGATTGCTATTGGTAGCTATCCATACTTCATGATCATCCGCTTTACTCACCCCCATCGCTTTTGATCCGTGTCATTTCTGGTGATGTCAAGGTGATGTTTAACTGTTCTAGGTTATGATTTTTGATTTTTCTTAGGGGGAATTTGGTAATAGAAAGGTAATTTGAGAAGAAAGATTGTTCTCACTCACTCCACATAAATATATATGAATCATTATTTTTTTGTTATTTAAAATTTATTTTTGAATGTATAAATAAATTTAGTATGTTGAAAAATCTCAAAATACTTATATTGTACAAAAAATAATCATTCAAATACACAAATTTAACAATTTATCATCAAACAAATATCTTTAAAAATATTACCCAAAAAAACTAAAACTTATAACATTTAAACTTTGACATCTCATACTTACCTAACCCTAATTTCATCTTCATTTAAACCAAACCCTAACACCAACACAAGATACTCATCTCAACAAACCAACACACCAACACCACATACTCATCTCTTTTAATTAATTAATTAATACAAACAAAAAGGCATATGCAACATTGCAGGGAACAAGTGGGCATCAAGTCATTTGACAACTTCCATTTCAAATCTCCTCCAAGGTAAATTTAATAATTGTATTGTATTTTATTGAAAGAGAGTCCCTTTGAACGTGCCTTGACAGTTTACTGTCGTGCTTCAAGAGACAACGAAATACCACCCACTCTTTTCATATTATTAATAAAAAAACAAAGGCATGATTCCTTATAAAAACTATGCATTCCTCTCCACCTCCCCAAAGCAAAGACTTAACTTTTTTCAACGATAAAACTTTATTTTTTTAACCCTAAAAGTGTTTATAGTGGTAGTGATGGGAGTCGTTTTCATTATAACTAATACACTAGTATTAACAACGTGCAAGCGAATTTTATTAGTAGGTAATTTATGATTTAGCAAAGGTGAAGATTTTCGAAGACATATTTATAGGGAATGACATTGCTCGAAACACTTATTTTTTTAGTCACATTATGATATGTCAAATTTATTTTGTTGAAAATCGTGGAGGGCGATGCAAAGGATCTCCCATTTCCAACAGATTACGCAAATAGATATGTTTCTGCTGGAAGGTTTTGTCCCTTAATTTTGTTTTGCTTTTTGTGTTACAATTATCCAGTCATCTTTTATTTGTTCTTTTGCTGAAAATCAAACACACGGGCCTGAACATTAATATTTCAATTATAAACATAGAAGTGGATGACAGATCATTCTAGCGACAATTTTCTGATTTGTGCCTATGATAACCAAGTTTGATAGCTTATGAGTAAGGGCACATCTGATTTCTTTGGTAAGAGAAGAAAGAAGCCTGCCCATCAATCGAGAAATTGTACAGCCAATTCGAAAGCATGGAATTTTCCAATTGCAGTGATAATTTGAAAAGACTCTGATTTACCAATCTTTCTTTAAATTTATGATAAGAATACAAACATGTACATGATATCATACTTGCCCTTCCATCAGTAGCAATGCTAGACTTGATTCTCTTTCCTTGAAAATTGTCATGAGGACTTATCCATCATATCATGCATTTTTCATGGAAGCAAATAATACAGGAATGAGAGATACATAAATTAATATTTTGAGGCAGTCATTCAAACAAAACACAAAGGAAATACAAACTCACACTATACATATTTTCCAAAATACTGGAAATGATTTTCTGAACTACATGCGACATCTAGAATCTCGATTTCCTAGTTCCTCAGAAATCATAGTTGAGGCCCATATACTCTGGAGTCTGCATGTTGAAATGCAAAGGAATAGTAGTATATGTGGAAGCAGTTTCTTCAATAAAATCAGCTCATTATATTGTTGAAAAAAAAACACTGGAATATGGGGCACCAACTATTCTAGAAGCCTGGAGGGGTACCTGTTTCATTTTTGCCAATGAAAATTTTGTGAAACTATGCATTCAGTGCAATAAAGTATATCTATGTTGAAGGGTAATTCCATACAACACTGAAATATTCCTTGGTTTGTAGTTGTAAACCTTCAAAGNTTCACTGTCCACCTTCACAAAACACTTGCTCTGACTGCAGATTTAGAAGCCCACCAAACCAAACCTTATTGATCCGTCCCATATTCTTATGGCCATAGTCCTGCCTTCACCCATGAAAAAACATGCAATGTCTAAGAAGAATAACACGTCATATCTAAGAAGAATAATTAGTATGTTTCTCCATCTAGTGAGTCATAACTAATTCTAAGTCTCTTTTGTGTCTCATTAGACACTTGTATTTGGCCAACTATATCCAACTGGTCGTTAGAGTAACATTTATGAGCAGAAAAGCTCTTGGGAGTGAGATATGCAAAAAGCATAATAGCAGAAGAGCTCTTGGGAGTGAAATATGTAAAAGGCACATGAGCAGAAGAGCTCTTGGGAGTGAGATATGTATAAGGCTTATGAGCAGAAGAGCTCTTGGGAGTGCTGGTTATTGAGATCTTTTAACCTGTAAATAGATGACTCAACTACTCCAAAGCTTCTGAACATATCCTTATTTCTACTCCAGCTCTACTGATAGCACAATTTTGTTCTTTCAAAATCTTTTGCCTTTTCATCCAAACCAGTTGGATATTTGGCCACGTGCAAGTAGGGTTACTCACCAGTTTGAAAGCGTTTCCTAGTGGTATCCATCGTTCTCTTCATGGATGCGCAGGGCTTGAGCTTATATCCGATTCGTGTCCGTCCAACGAAGATCAAAAGGCTTGAAACATGGGGTTGATCATACAACCACCAATTTGACCGCACATCATAATCTTTCAAGGAAAAAAAAATGGCGATCAGCACTAAAGAGGTGGTTTGAGTCGCGACATCTTCTATTTGACAAGTTATGTTGTCTCGCTCATCTTTCTCCAGAAAGAGCTCAGACTCCATGTGAAAGAAAGGGGACAGTAGAGATCTCGCGATGCAGGTGGGTGCAAGCCAACATCTACTGATAAAGATTTTTTACGAATACATGGCAGACGGAGTTGGGATTTGCAGAGGATTTCCAAGCGGAAGAGGAGGAAGGAAATGTTCGATGCTCACGATTAGATCAGGATGACGTAAAGCGGTGTGTGTTGAAGGCCGTGTGTGTTGAGATAAAAATAAACAAATGCATAAGATAGGCAAGATGGGTAGATTGCTATTGGTAGGTATCCATACTTCATGATCATCCGCTTTACTCACCCCCATCCCCATCGCTTTTGATCCGTGTCATTTCTGGCGATGTTTAACTGTTTTAGGTTATTAAATTTTGGGAATTCGGTAATAAGAAAGGTAATTTTAGAAGGAAGATTGCTCTCGACTTTACCAGTTTGGTGTGCTGGCTTGGTCGTGATCTTAAAAATATAGATGATTATTATTATTATTATGAATTATTATTTTTTGTTATTTAACATTTATTTTTGAATGCATAAATATATTCAATATGTTGAAAAATCCCAAAACACTTACATTATACAAAAATAATCATTCAAATACACAAATTTAACAATTTATCACCAAACAAATATCCCAAAAATATCACCCAAAAACATCTAAAACTTCTAACATTTAAACTTTGACATCTCATACTTACCTAACCCTAATTTCATCTTCATTTAAACCAAACCCTAACACCAACACCACATACTCATCTCTTTTAATTAATACAAACAAAAAGGCGTATTCAACATTGCAGGCAGCAAGTGGGCATCAAGCCACTTCTGACAACTTCCATTTAATTGAATTGTATTTTATTGAAAGTAGCGTCCCTTTGAATGTGCCTTGACAGTTTATTGTCGTGCTTCAAGAGACAACGAAATACCACCCACTCTTTTCATATTATTAATAAAAAAACAAAGACATGATTCCTTATAAAACTATGCATTCCTCTCCACCTCCCCCAAAGCAAAGACTTTACTTTTTTCAACGATAAAACTTTATTTTTTTAACCCTAAAAGGGTTTACAGTGATAGTGATGGGAGTCGTTTTCATTATAACTAATAGACTAGTATTAACAACATGCAAGCGAATTTTATTAGTAGGTAATTTATGATTTAGTAAAGGTTAAGATTATCGAAGACATATTTATAGGGGATGGTACTCTTCGAGACACCTATTCTTTTAGTCACATTATGAAGGTCAAATTTCTTGTTGAAAATTTAAACTCGAAAGAGAATACAAAACCTACCTCCTAATCATTTAAATGATTACCCTAGACTAAAAAAAATCCTCTTTAATCAAAGATGGTCAGTGACACTACCACTAAAGATAATGTTGACACTACCAAAGCAAAAGTCGTTGCCCTTCCATTTGAGGGTCAATTACAAAACGTTGCATATACTCTAAGCCATAAAGGTATTTGTTTATCGTGGATAGGACATAACAAAATAACAAAGTCTTTTGGCATTTTGGATGTGACTTTATTAAATTCTAAATAAACAATATGCAACTTCAAAGAAGTGCTCTTAAGCTTCACATCAATGTCTTAGATCCTAAACATGTGTCCATTTAGAGCAATTTATAAAGAATTGTGTCCAAACGTTTTTTATGCAATTTATAAAGAATTATGTCAAAGTTTATTTTTCAGAGTTGTAGGTGTATCCATCCACCTTGATGTTGCCTTATAATATGCGGGTCAAAACAACAAGGTTGAAATAGTGATCGATTTCCCCAATGAATAGTCAATGCTCGTTACTATGGATATTGATGGCATATTCTAAACATTTTATCTTTTGGTATTTTTCGGTAATCATCAGTGAAATTCAACGAGACAATTTTTGGTGAAATTGCAATTTTTCGTTGCTTAAATTGTTTTTTGAATGTATAAATGGATTCAACGCCCTGAAAAACCCTTGAGCACTCGAATTGTACAGTCCCAACAACTCAAATATGCAATTTCAACAATTTATGGCTAGATTTCAGGCAAAATTGGTTGGAAAATATGCCGAGAAAAAGGCCAAAAGGTAGAACATTTGATGGCTTTCAATAAGATATTCATTGCCTTGAATCATATTTATCAAGTTTGAATTTAAATTCGGATTTGAATTCGATATGATATGAAAAAAAATTGATTGAAAATTTTTCCATTTGAAAAAAATTCATCAATATATTTCGTCAAAATTTATTGAACTGGGTATAGATCGTGGGTGGAACTCCCTTTTATTTCTTACCATGCTCCTGTGATTTTATAATTGGATTATGGATACAAGCCTGTAGCCTATCCCTATAAATTCAATCCAACGTGCTTGAAAGAGGAGTCTTTTGTGACTTAGTTCGGGCAGTGTGGTGTACGCAACATGAAGCAGAGGAGGTTGGAGCACAAAGAAGATTGGCTAGGAAGATATATAAGTTAAAAGCCCAGGTAAAGATTTGGTTGGACGATAGGAAACAAAAGGAACTCCTATCCTTTGAAAATATTGAAGCATAGATCGCTTTCCTCACTAAGCAAAGTTTGGAAAGTGATCAAAGTTATGATACTGGCTCACGGCTAAAATCTCTTGAAAATGAAAGAAATAAATTGCTACTGGTTGAGGAGGAACGTTGGCACCTAAAGAGCAGGGCAATGTGGATTCAAAGCAGGGACAAAAATACTAAATATTTTCATCATTTTTCCAGTTACAGGAGAAACAAAAAATATTTATGGGAGGTTAAAGATGAGTTGGACCAGGTTCATTATGGGCAAGAGGCTATTAAGATTGAAGCACACAGATTTTTCAGTGCCTTCTATCAAGAATCGACACTTAATACGATCGAGGATCAAGTTGCATATGTGCGATATTATCCTAGGATGGTCAATGAGGAGTGTTAGCACCATGATTTTCATGGCTAAGGTTAGAGGTTTGTCAACAATTTGCAAAGTCATGCATGTTAGCACCCATGTTGTTTTTATGCCTGGCATCATCTAACACCTCCAAGGGCCAGTTTCAAAAGGAAGCTTATCATTTATTTATTCCCATTTCAATTTGCAATTGCGCACTGCAAAATTCACTGCGCACTAGAAAATTCACTGCGCATCGCACAAAGGATGTTGTCGCACAGAGGATGTTGTCACGCAGAGACTGTCGTCGCGCAGAGGATGTTATCGCACAGAGGACGTTGTCCTGCATAGGATGTTGTCGCGCAAAGAAGGTTTTCGCGCTTAGGATGTTTTCGCGCAGTGTATTTAGTCACGCAGTGGGCTATCACGCAGTGGATTTTCCTGCGCACATGCTATAGGTCGCACTGCGCAAATTACTAGTTTAGTGGTCAACTTCAATATCATTTTTTGACCAACTGGAGAGGAATTTTGAAAATCCTCGAGAGGTTTTTGTCGAGGACAAACCAAATAATAGAAACCTCTCTCAGATTTGTAAAATGTGTCATGGATTGGGAGATTCGAACGAATCTTTGAGCCCTATTTTTCAGCTTTCATGATTTCCTGTCCGAGACATGTTTTTGCGACACATATTTTGGCTAGCTGGAGATGAATTTCAAGAAACCGAGAGATCTTAACTACAAAAACCTCTCTCAGTTTCTAAAAATAGAATTTTATCAGTGAGATACAATGTCATATTTAACGCCTATTTTACCAGTTTGTTGCGCATTCTATTGCATTTTTGTTGTAGGTTACTGTTGCGTAGCAGACTTGTTGTGCAGGGGTGACCGAGTGTCCAACAGTGCACATGACGTCTCACCACTTCCATATGGTCGAATTTTGATCATGATCAATGATTGTAAAGAATATTTCGGTTACGATTATGATTTGGCAAAGTTGGGTTTCTATTTTTAGTGAATCCGTTGAAGTTATTGTTCTCTTTCAAAGAAAACGGATCCATGATTCTAGGAGGGACTAGTTCAACCCTAGCAGCCAAGGGTGACATTATCTTTCTATATATGGGGATCATTTTGATGTAAACAGGGTTGGTTGGAAAATGTGGTAGATAAGAACTATTGTATGTAATTTGAGTTTTGACCTAAATTTAATGCAAAGGTCATGTGACTTGATGAAAAGATTCTAGTTGTAACAGTTGGATGTATTGTTCTTCTTTCTTTGCGTATGTGCTTTCCTGTTATCTTTATTTCATATATCTTTATGTCTATTTCGGAACGAATTATCAAACATGTGGATTCGTTGTACAACGCCCCTTGTTCGTGCCACTTAGACAAAACGTTTTCCTCTAAAAGCTAACTCTGAATTCGTCCACAACGACGCTCCTGAGTTACTTCCTGTAATTTATCCTGCCACACATTACGGTTTTTCATTGAAGGTTGTTGCTCGCCTAGCCTTATCCTCTCGAGTCCAGTCACTGAGT
Source organism: Picea sitchensis (assembly GCA_010110895.2). Taxonomy (NCBI): domain Eukaryota; kingdom Viridiplantae; phylum Streptophyta; class Pinopsida; order Pinales; family Pinaceae; genus Picea; species Picea sitchensis. The sequence goes on from SNQJ01S0113135.1 coordinate 19,069, forward strand.
CATTTGTCCCGTCTCTTCCTCAAATCGACCCCATAGCCCAAGTCTTACTTTCGTGCGCCAATATAACCAGAACCCATCATATCATAGGTGTTAAATCTAGCCATTGTTTTCAAAGTCATATCCTGTGCGGAGCCCGCACCATTTCCAAGAGAGCCCTCTCCAGATCCGAAAGGTTAGTTTCGGGCCTCAAAGTTGGTTGAAAATTTTACCTTCGTCGTATGTTTATTAGCCGAACATATTTACGGAGTGATAACATTATGGCGTTGTTGTCGGGGACGGAATTGAATGAAACTTTCCCTGGGAAGAACGACATTGTTGCAATTCTAAGCTCTTAGAGAAGTAGACACTTAGGCACATATTGGTTGTATTTATGCTCTGGCGACTCCACACATCATAAAATCAGTTTGAAGGTGATTCCACTGGCAGAAGAATCCAGAGCTAAAGTTTTCATGGTGACTCCAATCAAGCTTCAAAAGCGATTCAAAGACTCCACTGGAGAATGAGACCTGTTGACAAAGATATGGAAGAGCAGTGTGGAAAAATAAGGTACTCGAGCTTAAGTTTAGTTCAAGAAGTATTTTTCTGTTTTATCAATATCTTCTTGTCATTTCTTGAGTTTTTCAAAAGAATATTTCTTCACATACT
>SNQJ01S0113135.1:19723-33675 GCA_010110895.2 Picea sitchensis
TTGCATAGCAGACTTGCTATGCAGTGGTGACAGAGTGTCCAACAATGCACATGATGGATCATCACTGCCATATGGTTGAATTTTTATCATGATCAATGATTTTAAAGAATATTTCGGTTACGATTATGATTTGGCAAAGTCAGGTTTTCTATTTTTAGTGAATTCGTTGAAGTTATTGTTCTCTTTCAAAGAAAGCGGATCCATGATTCTAGGAGGGAGTAGTTCGACCCTAGCAGCCAAGGGTGACATTATCTTTCTGTATATGGGGATCATTTTTATGTAAACAGGCTTGGTTGGCAAATGTGGTAGACAACAACTATTGTATGTAATCTGCGTTTTGACCGGAATTTAATGCAAAGGTCCTGTGACTTGATGAAAAGATTCTAGTTGTAACAGTTGGATGTATTGTGCTTCTTTATTTGCGTATGTGCTTTCCTATTATCTTTATTTCATATCTCTTTATGTCTATTTCAGAACAAATTATTGAATGTGCGGATTCGTTGTACAACGCCCCTTGTTCTTGCCACTTAGACAAAACATTTTCCTCTAAAAGCTAATCTAAATTTGTCTTTTATTGCACTTATCCCAAAGGTTAATGGCCCTGCTACATTTGGGGAGGTCCGACCGATTTCTCTGTGAAACCTATGCTATAAGATCATTTCAAAAATAATTTCCAATTGTATTAGACCGATCATGTCTCGCACTTTATCAGAGGAAGAATTTGGCTTCTTGAAAGGAAGGAAAATTATTGACGCCATTGGAGCTGCGTAGGAGTGTCTTCAGAGTATCAAATATAAAAAGCTTCAAGCTTTATTCCTCAAGATAGACTTGAAGAAAGCCTATGACTGTATAAGCTAGGATTTTCTTAGGTTGGTATTACTTCAATGTGGTTTCGAGCTACCAACGACAAAGTGGATTATGGGATGTATTACTTCAACAACCTATGCGATTTTAATTAATGGTGAGTCATCGAATTTTTTTAATAGTGGCAGAGGGCTTAGACAGGAGTGTCCATTGTCACCCTTGCTTTTCATTTTAGTTATGGAAGGATTGAGTCTAGCTTTAAAAAGAAGGCAAGATGAAGGCTTACTGACGGGCATTAAAGTTTCAAGGCTAATCAAGATTCTTCATCTACCGTTCTTCGATGACATCCTAATTATGATAAAAGCTTCTATTGCAGAATGGTAGGAGATAAAAAGAGTTTTGGAAAGGTTTTGTAGTGCATTTGGTCTAATGATCAATGCTCATAAAACCTCTTTCCTTCAGTATGGTGTGCGGCAACAATATCTGAATATTTTAAAAGCTACATTTCTTTACAATTTCCTTGATCTTTCTACTGGTTTTAGGTATCTTGGTTATTTTTTAAAGATTGACAGGTAAAAATAAGAGGACTGGCAATGGCTTATAGCTAAGTATGAAAAATAGATAAGCCATTGGTGCAATAGATGGTTATCTATTGGGAGACGCTTAGTACTGATCAAGGATGTTCTCGAAATTCATTCAGTCTATTGGTTGGCACTTGCAAATCTGCCTTCCATGATCCTCCAAAGAATTTGACAGTTAGTCTTTAGTTTCCTTTGGTCTGGGAGCAATAAAAAGAAGAAGTTCCACCTGTGTGATTGGCAACTTATTGCTCACAAAAAACATCATGGGGGATGGGGCTTGATAAACTTGGTTAGTTTCAACAGAGCTATGGTGGCGAACACATTATGGAGAGAATTAGTGCAGGAGGGCTTATGGCATCGTGTTTTAAAAGAAAAATATTTCCCCTTTGTTTTTGTTGCTCGTTGTCTACGTATGGTAACTATGGTGGATGTAAAAGGATATTAGACATGGAAGCATTTATTAAAATCATTACACATTCTCCTACACTGGTTAGCATGGAACTCGGGGATAGGAGATTTGATTGTCTTGGGAAAAGACCACATTTTGGGTTTGGGGCATGGGTCTATTATGTCTGAAGATTTGATCACAACACTTAATAGGAAAGACATTTTTTATTTATACCAAGCCTATTGTGATCCCCGAGTGGGGATTATTTTCTCAAATTGGATTTCAAGGGATGATATTGAATTATAGGGATTTCTTTCAACTGAATGGAAAAATTTCTGTCGTGCTCTCATTAACATTAGTGTTCAATTGGTAGAGAAGTTGGACGAGCTAAAATGGACGGGTGGAGATTCCTCAGGACATATATCTGTATAAATTGTATATGTGGCCATGGAAAAAAAGAAATGGAATTTTGTGATTAGAGGTTGGAGGAAGGTTATGTGGTCCTGGGACTGTCCATTAAAAATAAAACTCTTTACGTGGTTAATAGCTGAGAATGAAATACTCACTTGGGAAATTCTACAATGCAAATGTTTTATAGGCTTGAATTATTGTCACTTATGTAGGAAGAGTAATGAAACAACATATCATTTGTTTGTAGAGTGTTCTTTCACACTTGCAGTTTGGGACAAGATAATTACTTCCATAAATCCTTTGGGTACATGGACTGGAAACACAATATCAGAGTGCTTTAAATTGGGGAAAGAACAAAATCTATCTTACCCATGCTTGTCGGCTTTCATCCGTTGATTTATTTCGAGGGAAAGGAATCTCACTATTTTTTAAGACGACACTCCCAATTTTTAGAAGGTGGCTTTCTAGTCTCTATCTGCCTTGAGGGATTGTAACTCAAAGATGAAAGTTGTTTATCGTAGGAAGTTACCTCCCCCTCTTGTAGCAAGTGGCATTGTGAGATGGTTTGATGGGGCTGCTCTTTCATCATGCCTTAATAGTGGAGCTGGAGGGATTATGAGGATCAGTGAGCATCGATGTTATAAGTAGATCTTCAAATATGGACCTAGAACAAATACTAGAGCGGAGCTCTTGGGAGCTTGGGCCCTACTCACTCTGGCATATCGACTTTCAATTCAGGAGCTCCATGTTCAGGGGAATTCTAAAATCATCATTGATTGGTTGAGGGGAAAGGGACATCTAGAGGTGGTCGCTCTGCAACGATGGAAGGATCGACTCATTGAGATTATCAAGATTTTTCAGAAAATCACCTTTGCTCATGTGTACAGGGAAGAAAACAAACTAGCGGAGAGGCTATCGAAACAGGCGCTCCTCAATGCTCCCGAGAAGGTTGTCCACTTTCTGTGTGATGAGGAACATGAGGGTCCGCATATGTTTTTAGACCTATATTAGTTTGTCTGCTCCTGCTTTTTTGATCTACCAGTTTTTTTTTTTTTTGTAGGAGGATAGTGGGTCACTAGTGCTATTTGGTTTGGGTTTGATTGGTGCTACTTTCTGTTTTTTTTTTCCGATGTGGGAATCTTGGATAAGCATTTTGTAGCAGGACCTTCGTACTTGGCTGTGATATTTTAGACTTGTTATGCTCAGCAGTGGGGAAGGTTTTCCCTGGATGTATTTGGGCTCTTGTTGTTGATTATCATGTAAAAGAACAGTTTATATTTGATACAAATATAAAGAGGAATTTTCTATGGAAAAAAAAGTGCTTCAATTTTCTAGCATTTTCTTTTTAAACTCGTGGGATTTTAATTGTTTGAAAAGATAAAACCATTTCTTGTTTCTTTTTTCAATGAATTATTCCTTACGTTAATAATAAAGATGAATGATGTTTATGTTTTGATTTAGCCCTTGTAGATGATAATTTATTTTTGTAGTCAAAATGGTTTGATTACTAATTTTTTTCCTCTCCCGAAGAAACTCTATTTTCCTCTTAGTCATTTGTCAATCTCTTCCTCAAATCGACCCTTATTAGAGTCTTTGTTACTTTCAATATAGCAGAACCCATCACATATTTGGTGTTAAATCCTAGCCATTGTTTTCGAGTGCTTATCCATCTTGAGCCCACTTTATTTAAGAAAGGAGCCCTCTCAGGATCCGAAGGAGTTGGTTTGAGTTAAAGAGATGGTTGAAAAAAATTTACATAGTAGTATGTTTAGTAATAAACATGGAGTTATAACATTATAGCGTTGTTATTAGGGGATGGAATTGAGATGAAACTTTCCACAGGAAGAAGCTTGACATTGTTACGAATCTAAGCTCTTAGAAAGTGAGCTGCCAAATACATATTAGTTTGTATTTATCTGGCGACTCCACACATCAAGAATTTGTTTGAAGGTGATTCCACTGGCCAAATAATCAGCTAAATTTTTCGTGGTGACTCCAATCAAGCTTCAAAGGTGATTCAAAGACTCCCCTTGGAGAATGAGACCATGCCAATGGAGAATATGGAAAAGTGTGGAAAAATAAGAGTGCCTAGAACTTAAGTTTGCAGTTAGAAGTGACCCACTGCATTTTATCAATAACTTCTTTGTGGGCAGTTTTCAAAAGGAATATTTCTTCCCTCTTGCATTCAGAAATGAATCCAGAGAGATCTACCTTACCCTCATTACTGGAGGTGTAAGGTACTTACCTCCTTCTTGTATAGCTGATATTCCACCAAGCTCTTCCTCTGAACCATGGTGATGTTCATGATCATTCTTATGAAAACGTGAGCCTAAAATTTAGGGATTTGTACCTTCCGTTCTTAATCATGTACCCTCAAAGATTCAAGAAAGATACCATCTTCTTAAATTTCCTTCCATCCTTCATGACTTTCCTTTAAAACATAATAAGTATATTCCTAGGTTCTTGATGGACAATTAGCTGAAAAACATATTTAAAATCAAATTTTATAGATATTTTTTGAAGTTAGCGAACATGATGATTTGTCTATGAGGGCCTTTTCTCAGTCCTTACAAAGATATGCCAAAGCATGGTTCAAACATTGCATCCTCAGCCGATTAGCTCGTGGCATGAATTGAGGGAAGCTTTCCGTAGATTTGGGGTGAGAGAAAGTCATGGGAATCTATTCCTTTCAAGAGTTTTATTCCGTGAGAAGAATGAAAGATGAAACCGTCTCAAATTTCAGCAGGAGTTTTGCTAGTATTTATTATAAAAGCTGCATAAACAAGTCCAACCCACCGAAGTTGTTGCCATGCTCCATTATGTAACCTTTGATCAAATTATATTTTTCTTTTGATGGAGAGGAAGTCTATATCTTTGTAGCAGATGTTCAATATTTTCAGGAAGTTGAAGAAAAAATTCAAACATGTAAACAAATTTGAAATGAAGAGAATTGGGTGCTAAAGAACATGACAATGAATATGAACAAAACATAGTTGATTTGAATCACGAGAAGAGGGTTAATAATTTCATGTCCTCTTGAAGCTTTAAATACTGATGATTTTGCAAAGGATTACATTCCACTTATTGAAAAAGAAGATGATAATTTATTTTACAAAAAAAAAAAAAAAAAAAAAAAAATGATTGTTTTATGTATTCATTTGAATACATTCAAGGAAATGAATTTGCAAATCAACATGTTAAAGCGGGGTTAGTGTTTAAAGCTTTTCATATTGAAGATGACATTGCATATGTTTTTTTGATTTGCCTATATATGATGAAGATGATGATGGTGCTGTTATGTTGAATCCCTAGAACAACCAATTGCATATTCTCTATCATAAAATGTTCATTTCAGCAGTGTAATGAGAGAAATGAGCCTACATATCACAGTTACAAGAAGAGAAGTATTAGATCGAGAGAGTTCTCTTCATTTAAATTGTTGAGAGAAAAATCTGAGATCATCCTTGCAGCTGACAAAGAGATGTGTGTTTATGCAAAATCACACTAATTCATTGGAACAAACTGACAAGAAATTGCCCAGCAATCTTCTCATGTGTTTGATGACCATGTTACTTGTTATGTAGGAGGTCTTGTTAGTTCAAAATTGCAGCCATTGTTCGAAGATAAATCTGAAAATGATTATGACCGAAAGCAATCCAAAGAAATTGAAAATGTGTGCATCTATCCAGTGATGAAGAAAATGTAGAAGGTTTTGAATCAAGTGAAGAACCTTGCCATTGTGTTTTTCTTCTTCCAAATTGATGAAGCAAAATGTTTATAATGTTTCAAATCAGAAAGCCTTTGGGCATGATGTTGAATATGAAGAATGCAGTGGACTTGCAAATGAAATTGTCTTCCATTATGTTTTTCTTCACTGGGTGTTAGTAAATCATGAGATAAGGGAAGCGGTGAAATTGGCCAGCATTCATAGTGACGTGTTTTGTAAGAAAATTGTTATCGATGAAGGATAACAACGCTTCTCATACTTTTAATGACCGGTTGTTGATTACATGGAAATTGTTCAGTTCAGATTTGCGGCGATCAAGCGCCATCTTGGAAAATAAATATGATGGTAAATCAACATCGATGTTAGATATGGATTGCTTGCCACTAAGGGTTTCGGCAAGCCAGCAATAACTTTGATTTTGGAAATTGTTATTTCCGGTAGATCTCAACATATTTTCCATCCTCTTGGTGGCAATAAACATGTTAAATCATATGAAAACAAGAATGCAGTGGACATGGTGAAATATGATTGTTGTTTTATGCATGTTTTGGAGGATCAATTTGCAGTTTTGTTGGAGGCTGAAGCAACCCAATGTTTTAATTTTTGATTGATTTTGATAAGAAAGATTTGCGAGCCACAGTGCTGATAAAGGAACTTTGGAAGCATGTACAAAGAAAGAAAAAGTGGATAAAGTCATGCAGTTGCATTGGCACTTTGATTTCAATTGATTGACATATTTTTCATCCATTAGGGTAGGTAGGAGTGCAAATAAGCTACGTGCGCATGAGCTTTCTTTTAGCAATCTAGGTTTTCATTTTCAGCTTAGTTTCAGATTTAAGGTTGGAGCATATACAGTTTTGGGTTGTCAACGGATGTAGGTTACAAGTTAGTTGGAAGGATGAGTTTTGGAAGCCAATGGATTATACTGGTCTCTTGTTCTTTGCTACCTCACCGGGAGGAAAGCATTCCCGTTCAGACCAACTATTGTACCCTACATGATTTTCATAGCTAAAGATTAGAAGGTTTACACGCAACAATTTGCGAGAATCATGCACATTAACACCATGTTGTTTTTATGCATCATCAGCATCTCAAGGGCTAGTTTCAAAAGGAGCTTATCATTTATTTTGACCCGACTGTTTACAATTGTGTCTTGCAAATTCATGCGCGCGCAAAATTCCTACTTGTCAGCAAAAGGATACTTTGATGTGAAGGGATGTTATTGACGGGGAATATAGAGTGATGGATGTTAACGATAGAGGATGTTGTCCAGAGGAATGTTGTAGCGCCAAAATAAGGTTCATCGCATGGAGATGTTGTCTCGGTGATTTGAAAAATTCCATACGGTGGGAGCATCCGCATAGGATGTTGTAGAGTGGATTTTCTAGCATACCAGAACTCTGACTGCACAAATTAATGGTTTAGTGGTCAACTTCAAGATAAATTTATGAACAACTGGAGAGGAATTTTATGAAAAATCCACGAGATTTTTTTTTGTAGAGATAAACAAATAATAAAAACCTCTCTCATATTTGTGTAAAATGTGTCCACGAATTTGGGAATAATTAGAGAGAGAATCTTGGGAAGGCCTAATTACAAGTTTTAAAGTGATTTCTTGTCCAGGACATGTTTTATGACCACGATACGGCGGTGGAGATCAATATCAAAACTGAAGGGTTTTTCTTAGATCTTCGAAATACAAAAAATATCTGATTCTAAAATGGCTTTTTTATTGGTGAATACAATGTCAACGCTTATTTTTACCCGGTTTGTTGCAGGTTCTGCATTTTTTGTTGTAGGTTAGTGTTGTGTAGCAGACTTTTTGTGCAGGGGTGAGAGAGTGTCCAACAATGCACATGATGGATCATCGCACGCCATATAGGTTTGAATTTTTATCATGATCAATGATTTTAAAGAATATCTTGGTTACGATTATGATTTGGCAAAGTCGAGGTTTTCTATTTTTTAGTGAATTCGTTGAAGTTATTGTTCTCTTTAAAAAAGCGGATCGACAATTCTAGGAGATGGATTCATTAGCATTAGGGTGACATTATCTTCGTATGTAAGTCATTTTTATGTAAGCGGGGCTTGGTTGGCAAATGTGGTGAACAACTTAACTATTGTATATGTAATCTGCTTACGTTTTGACCGAAATTTAATGAAAGGTCCTATGACTTGATGAAAGGATTCTAGTTGTGGTAGTTGGATGTATTGTGCTTCTTTATTTCCGTATGTTCTTTCCTGTTATCTTTATTTCATATCTCTTTATGTCTATTTCAAAACGAATTATCAAACCTGCATATTCACTGTACAATGGCCCTTGTTCACGCCACTTAGACAAACATTGTCTTCTAAAAGCCAGCTCTAAATTTGTCTTCCCAAAGGTTAATAGCCACCTTCCCATTTGGGAGAGTCCAATGGAATTTCTCACATTACCTTCGCTAAGATCATTTCAAAAATAATTTCCAATTGTATTAGACCGATCCTGTCTCGCACTTTATCAGAGGAAGAATTTGGCTTCTTGAAAGGAAGGAAAATTATTGACGCCATAGGCTGGGAGTGTCTCCAGTATCAAATAAAAGCTTCAAACTTTATTCCATAAGTGGGCGAAGAAGTCTATGGTATATAATAAGCCTTCTTATTTTCGGGTTAATTATTACTTCCAATGTGGTTTGATACCAAGCGACCGTGGATTATGGGATATTACTTCAATAACCTATAGGTTTATTTAATGAGTGACCATCCCGAATTTTTTAATGAGTAAAGCGAGAGGGCTTAGGCAGTGTCCATTATCACCACTTGCTTTTCATTTTAGTTATGAAGGATTGATTCTAAGCACTAAAAGAGGCAGATGAAGGCTTCTTGTGACATTAAAAAGTTTCAAAGGCTAATCAAATTCTTCATCTACCATTCTTGATGACATCCTAATTGATAAAAAGATTATTGCGAGAATGGTAGAATACACTTTGGAAAGGTTTTGTAGTGCATTTGGTCTAATGATCAATGCTCATAAAACCTCTTTCCTTCAGTATGGAGTCCAATAACAAGTCCTGGATACATTAAAAACTTCTTTTCTTTACAATTTTCATGATCTTACTCATGGCTTTAGGTATCTTGGTTATTTTTTAAAAATTGACAGGTACAAAGTCAAGGACTAGCATTGGCTTATAGCTAAGTATGAAAAATAGATAAGCCATTGGTGCAATAGATGGTTATCTATTGGGGGACACTTAATACTAATAAAGTTTGTTCTCGAAATCCAACCAGTCTATTGGTTGGCACTTTTAAATACGCCTTCCATGATCCTCTTAAAGAAATTTGTGATTAATCTTTATTTTGCTAGTGCAGAACAGCCAAAAAGAAGAAGTTCCACCTGTGTGACGGACAACTTGATTCTCACCCAAAACATCATGGGGGATGGGGCTTGATAAACTTGGTTAGTTTCAACAAAGCTATGGTGGTGAACACATTATGGAGAGAATTAGTGTAGGAGGGCCTATGGCATCGTGTTTTAAAAGAAAAATATTTCCCCTTTGTTTTACTTGCTCATTGGCTACGTATGGTAACTATGGTGGATGTAAAAGGATCTTAGACATGGAAGCATTTATTAAAATCATTACACATTCTCCTACACTGGTTAGCATGGAACTCGGGGATAGGGGATTTGATTGTGTTGGGAAAAGACCGCATTTTGGGTTTGGGGATGGGTATATTATGTTCGAAGATTTGATCACAACACTTAATAATAAATACATTTTTATTTATGCGAGCTATTGTGATGATCCCAGTGGATGATTTTCTCAAATTAGTTCAAGTGATGATATGGAATTATAGGGATTTCTTTCAACTGAATGGAAAAATTTAGTGCTCTAATTAACATTGGTGTTCAATTGGTAGAGAAGTTGGACTAGCTAAAATGGACGGGTGGAGATTCCTCGGGACATATATCTGTATAAATTGTATATGTGGCCATGGAAAAAAAGAAATGGAATTTTGTGATTGCAGTTTGGAGGAAGGTTATGTGGTCGTTCCATTAAAAATAAAACTCTTCACCTGGCTAATGCTAGAATGAAATACTCACTTGGGAAATTCTACAACGCAAATGTTTTATAGGCTTGAGTTATTGTCACTTATGTAGGAAGAGTAATGGAAACAACATTTCATTTGTTTGTAGAGTGTTCTTTCACACTTGCAGTTTGGAACAAGATAATTACTTCCATAAATCCTTTGGGTACATGGAATGGAAACACAATATCAGAGTGCTTTAAATTGGGGAAAGAACAAAATCTATCTTACCCATGCTTGTCGGCTTTCATCCGTTGGTTTATTTGGAGGGAAAGGAATCTCTCTATTTTTTAAGACGACACTCCCAATTTTTAGAAGGTGGCTTTCTAGTCTCTATATGCCTTGAGGGATTGTAACTCAAAGATGAAAGTTGTTTATCATAGGAAGTTGCCTCCCCCTCTTGTAGAAGGTGGTATTGTGAGATGGTTTGATGGGGTTTCTCTTTCATCATGCCTTAATAGTGGAGCTGAAGGGATTATAAGGATCAATTAGCATCGATGTTATAAGTAGATCTTCAAATATGGACCTAGAACAAATACTAGAGCAAAGCTCTTGGGAGCTTGGGCCCTACTCACTCTGGCATCTCGACTTTCAATTCAGGAGCTCCATGTTCAAGGGGATTCTAAAATCATCATTGATTGGTTGTGGGGCAAGGGACATCTACAGGTGGTCGCTCTGCAATGATGGAAGGATCGACTCATTGAGATTATCAAGATTTTTAGAAAATCACCTTTGCTCATGTGTACAGGGAAGAAAACAAACTAGCAGAGAGGCTATCGAAACATGCGCTCCTTAATGCTCCCGGGAAGGTTGTCCACTTTCTGTGTGATGAGGAACATGAGGGTCCTCATGGTACTGAACCCTATATTAGTTTACAATGCACACTCCTTTTTGATCCTACCCGGTTTTTTTTGTGGGAGGATAGTGGGCCACTAGTGCCATTTGGTTTGGGTTTGATTGGTGCTACTTTCTAGTTTTTTTTCGATGTGGGGATCTTGGATAAGCATTTTGTAGAAGGACCTTCGTACTTGGCTGTGATATTTTAGACTTGTTATGCTCAGCAGTGGGGAAGGTTTTCCATGGATGTATTTGGGCTCTTGTTGTTGATTATCATGTAAAAGAACAGTTTATATTTGATACAAATATAAAGAATTTTCTATGGAAAAAATTAGCAATTTCTAGCATTTTCTTTTTAAACTCGTGGGATTTTAATTGTTTGAAAAGATAAAAACCATTTCTTGTTTCTTTTCAATGAATTGACTCCTTACGTTAATAATAAGATGAATGATATTTAATTTTTGATTTAATGTAGATGATAATTTATTTTTGTAGTCAAAATGGTTTGATTACTAATTTTTTTCCTCTCTCGAAAAGAAACTCTATTTTGCTCTCTTATATATATATATATATATATATATATATATATTTATTTTTTCTTTCTATGTTTTAAAAAAACATGTTATAAATTAAAATATCTTGTAAAGCATAAAATATTTTAAAAATATGTTATTTTTTAATTTAAAATTAGATACAAATTAAATTGATTTATTTTTTTAAGCGTAGTCAACAATAACTATTTTTTTTCAAGTTTGAGTTTGAGCATGTTGGATGAAGAACAATTGAATTTTTTCCAAAGGTGGAATGTTGCCACGAGGTTAATACCCTGGGTAGGATAGTTTTTTCTTCCAATGGATCCCATCCTCAACCCCTCCCCACGAGGTTTGAACATGTAACCTTATGGGGACTAAACCTCACATAAACCAATTAATCTACAATTAATGAGTAACATTGAACTAACATATTGATCCCAATAACGATGATGAAAATTACATACATAGAAATGCTAGTCACTATTTCTCTCGAGGAGGGAGATATTCGACTCTTGGAGCTAAGGATTTCAATGTAGTCACTATTTCTCTCGAGGAGGGAGATATTCGACTCTTGGAGCTAAGGATTTCAATGTCATTTCCATAATTACCAAATTTGGTAATTTATTCCTTGAATCGTGTATTCCAACAATCACAAGGCAGACGAGACTCTTTTTCGTTCAACTTTGAGCCTTGGTCTACCACAATTTTGTCACTCTTACCACCTTCATTGGAATAAGTGATTCCAGAAGATGATTTGAATGGCATATTCATTGGAATAAGTGATTCCAGAAGATGATTTGAACGACGTGAAGGAGACCTAGACTTGTGTGTGGATCTTGGTGAAGAGAAGTTGGTACAGTAAAAGGTGTTGCAAGATTTGAAAGGAAGGGTGCTTATCACTTTATTGCTTCAACCTCTATTTCTTGATCTTTACTTGGCACTGGGTAACCAATTATTTGGTAAATTTCTCTCACCTCTTATATGGGAGGTGCCTCTTAAATGGGCTATTTTCACCTATTATGAAATTAGAAACAAGTCTTCAATAATTGGTGTAACGAAACTAATACAGATGGGTACATGCCCCATTTGTTGAAGGTTGTTTGAGAGGGAGTATCATTAGCATGGATTATTTCAAACACCATGGAAGGTCACCCACATGTGATACCTTGATAGAGCTATGCAAGTGGATTGTTTGGGCTCAAGGGTGGTAGCTTCGAGTTGTGGCCACATCTCTACAACTTTCTCGACGAAATGAATTTTGAAATACTTGCAGACAAGAGGAAGAGTGTGGAGATAATGGTGAAGGATCTCAAATTATTTCTTCATGTCATGAAGCATTGTTCATAAAAATCATATAACTTATTACCATGGATAACGTCATGGGTTTTCTTCTCTAATATGAGAGAGATAATCATATATGTTGTCTAACTAATGTTAGAGAAATATGTAGCATTATTTAACCTCATGTCTATACCATTAAATATTTCTTTGTTTTAGAACTTCAAATGTAATAAATAACATGATAAATTTGGCCTCCTTCTGCATGAGGCCAAAGAATACCTAATTTTTTTTCAATGCGTTCAATGTATTGTTAATTGCAAGCATGAGAATTCATTCATTAAGTAAATTGCCATTTTATTGTGTTCTTACGACAACTTGAAGAAGAAGAAGTTAAGTGTTCCAAGGATGATGATGATGATGACCAATCAAGTGTAACATACCCAGTCTCCCACTGACCCCGTTACTAGCTTACACATACTCATAATCCACCAAATTGTAACAACTCCAGCATACTATTGGGCCATGCTACTCTAAAAATGCATTGTGCAGATTCTACTCTAACACAAGTCCGCACAGTTTCACTTGAAGTAACGTGCTCAACCCAAGCTTGAGTCGTGTCACGCAACTTATAACAACGAAAAAAACATTCTCTTTTCAGTAAAACCTTAAGTAACGAAATTAAATCAAATAATTGTGTGCACCAACATACCGATCATACAACATAATTACACGCACATCCATCTAGGCGTCATGCGCCACTTCGGATTTCACTATGCGCGGGGTCTATTCCTTAAACGCACACACAAATTCAAGCATCAAGCCTCTGGGTGCACACAATCTACAGTCCTGCACACTAGCCACTCAAACATCTCCTTGATGACTCATTCTCAAAATCACAAGGTTAAACTTAATAGGCAGGGTTACCATCAATTGACATACTCATGCACAACTACAATTAAGGGCTAAAACACCATACTTATATGCACAAGCAACATTAAACCAAATAACAACAAATACTCATATGCAACACACATGTAAGAATTTACCCATGTCAAACATAGTCAAATATGTACATAGTAAGAAAGACAAGTACATAGAGAACACTTATATTTTAAGAAAGTCACCAACTGCGGCCTTGAATCAGTCGTTCCTCCCACCCATAGACGTTGTTGCTCATAAATTTTTAGCAACAGGTCACCCCCGAGATGGGGCTCAACTCCACTAGGGAAAAGGGTTCCTAGCAACAAGCTATGGTCTGAAACTCAACAGAGTTTCCCATTTCTAAGTGCCCACTGTTGCAACTAGCCCATAGTCCCTCATTCCCC
>SNQJ01S0113135.1:33685-52816 GCA_010110895.2 Picea sitchensis
TTTCTCTCGAGGAGGGAGATATTCGACTCTTGGAGCTAAGGATTTCAATGTCATTTCCATAATTACCAAATTTGGTAATTTATTCCTTGAATCGTGTATTCCAACAATCACAAGGCAGACGAGACTCTTTTTCGTTCAACTTTGAGCCTTGGTCTACCACAATTTTGTCACTCTTACCACCTTCATTGGAATAAGTGATTCCAGAAGATGATTTGAATGGCATATTCATTGGAATAAGTGATTCCAGAAGATGATTTGAACGACGTGAAGGAGACCTAGACTTGTGTGTGGATCTTGGTGAAGAGAAGTTGGTACAGTAAAAGGTGTTGCAAGATTTGAAAGGAAGGGTGCTTATCACTTTATTGCTTCAACCTCTATTTCTTGATCTTTACTTGGCACTGGGTAACCAATTATTTGGTAAATTTCTCTCACCTCTTATATGGGAGGTGCCTCTTAAATGGGCTATTTTCACCTATTATGAAATTAGAAACAAGTCTTCAATAATTGGTGTAACGAAACTAATACAAATGGGTACATGTCCCATTTGTTGAAGGTTGTTTGAGAGGGAGTATCATTAGCATGGATTATTTCAAACACCATGGAAGGTATCCCACATGTGATACCTTGATAGATCTATGCAAGTGGACCGTTTGGGCTCGAGGGTGGTAGCTTCGAGTTGTGGCCACATCTCTACAACTTTCTCGACGAAATGACTTTTGAAATACTTGCAGACAAGAGGAAGAGTGTGGAGATAATGGTGAAGGATCTCAAATCATTTCTTCATGTCATGAAGCATTGTTCATAAAAATCATATAACTTATTACCATGGATAACGTCACGGGTTTTCTTCTCTAATATGAGATAGATAATCATATGTGTTGTCTAACTAATGTTAGAGAAATATGTAGCATTATTTAACCTCATGTCTATACCATTAAATATTTCTTTGTTTTAGAACTTCAAATGTAAGAAATAACATGATAAATTTGGCCTCCTTCTGCATGAGGCCAAAGAAGACCTAATTTTTTTTCAATGCGTTCAATGTATGGTTAATTGCAAGCATGAGAATTCATTCATTAAGTAAATTTTCATTTTATTGTGTTCTTACGACAACTTGAAGAAGAAGAAGTTAAGTGTTCCAAGGATGATGATGATGATGACCAATCAAGTGTAACATACCCAGTCTACCACTGACCTCGTTACCAGCTTACACATACTCATAATCCACCAAATTGTAACAACTCCAGCATACTACTGGACCATGCTACTCTAAAAATGCATTGTGCAGGTTCTACTCTAACACAAGTCCGCACAGTTTCACTTGAAGTAACGTGCTCAACCCAAGCTTGAGTCGTGTCGCGCAACTTATAACAACGAAAAAAACATCCTCTTTTCAGTAAAACCTTAAGTAACGGAATTAAATCAAATAATTGTGTGCACCAACATACCGATCATACAACATAATTACACGCACATCCATCTAGGCGTCATGCGCCACTTCGGATTTCACTATGCGCGAGGTCTATTCCTTAAATGCACACACAAATTCAAGCATCAAGCCTCTAGGTGCACACAATCTACAGTCCTGCACACCAGCCACTCAAACATGTCCTTGATGACTCATTCTCAAAATCGCAAGGTTAAACTTAATAGGCAGGGTTACCATTAGTTGACATACTCATGCACAACTACAATTAAGGGCTAAAACACCATACTTATATGCACAAGCAACATTAAACCAAATAACAACAAATACTCATATGCAACACACATGTAAGAATTTACCCATGTCAAACATAGTCAAATATGTACGTAGTAAGAAAGACAAGTACATAGAGAACACTTATATTTTAAGAAAGTTACCAACTGTGGCCTTGACTCAGTCATTCCTCCCACCCATAGATGTTGTTGCTCATAAATGTTTAGCAACAGGTCACCCCCGAGATGGGGCTCAACTCCACTAGGGAAAAGGGTTCCTAGCAACAAGCTATGGTCTGAAACTCAACAGAGTTTCCCATTTCTAAGTGCCCACTGTTGCAACTAGCCCATAGTCCCTCATTCCCCACTCACCTGTCACACCCAAGTAAGTGTTCCATTTCTCTGCTCCACATTCCTTCGACTACCCCACTTCCCTTACCAGGTTTACCAACAACAGGCCAAATAGGAAATCTATGAGCCCTATGACTATTGCTCAATGCACTAGGGGACAACTCTCGGTAATACTCTCACCCAAAGAGTATGCTCTTGGGTCTGACAACCTCTTCACAAAAACTAGTCTCTCACCCAGAGAGACTGCTCACGGTCTGTCCACTCGTGTCTTCGACAATAAATCGGATTACAACACCACAACTCCCTTCAAGCTTCTCACTGCAAAGAAGGTAATAATAGGATTTTCTATATAGTCTGACCCCCTTCTGCTCACGAGAGCCTGCAACATGAATAATAGAACAAAATACCCCCATCTCTTTTTCATCAGAATCAGTCAGCACACAACGATGTAATATTATATTAATAAACATGAGTATGTTTACATGGATAGGTGCATTGTCCTATCAGTGTCCAGGCTCACTAACATCATAATCACACAGGCTCTCCGGCCTCAAAACATAAACAGTCATATATATATATATATATATATAACTCAGTACTATGCACTTCCATGTTATTACCACGCACTACCCAAATGCACGCAACACGTTGTCATGTACGCACTTACCCAGGTGCACGCAACACCAAAACCAGGTGTCCTTGGCTCACCAGCCTAAATTTTCATTTCATTTACACTTGGTATCAATCGGCTCACCATCCTATATGTACAATTACAAAGGGTTCTAGATCAGGGACACTACAATCCCCTCCCCCTTATTTATGCACTTCCCTTGGTGCATCATACACACATGTACACATGAAATTCAAAAATCCTCAAAAAGATGAGGATACTCTACTCACATAGCATCCTTGCGCTCCTAGGTTGCATCCTCGAGACTGTACTAGGTCCATTGGACCTTTACTAGCTCCATGGATTGATTATGGATTTGCTTGAATTTCTTATCCAATGTGAAAACCTGTCGCACTTGAAACCCGCCTTCTCACTCCACTTGAATCACATTCCAATCAATGACATGATTAGCATCAAGTAAATACTTCTTAAGAAATGACACATGGAAAAAATTATGAATGCTTAAGGAAACAAGAAATGCAAGCATATAAGCAACATGACCAATCCTTTCAAGGATTTCAAATGGCCCACAATAGCATGTTGCTAATTTAGAACATTTTCCCAAATTCAGGGAACTACGCCTGACCTTCACTTTTAGAAATACGTGATCACCCACTTCAAATTCCCTGTGGGTTCTTCCTTTATCTGCACAATTTTTTTTCCTTTCTTGGGTAGCCTTTAAATTTTTCCTTACCTTTACCATATGCTCCTCCATTTACCGGAGTAAATTCGTCCCAACTACAACGCGGTACATTGGGTTATCCCAACTTACAGGCATGTTACACTTCCTGTCATATAGTGCCTCAAATGGGATGATCTTTAAATATGCTTGATACCCATTGTTGTAAGAAAACTCTATCAAATGAAGGTATTACTCCCATTTCAATGGCTTATCCATCACATACATCCTCAACATGTCTTCAATCACCCGATTTACCCTCTCGGTTTGACCATTTGACTCAGGATGATATGATGTGCTGAAATTCAGATTTGTTCCAAATCCCTTGAATAGTCCCTTCCAAAAGTTCAAAGTGAACTTGGAATCTCTGTCAAACACAATCTTCTTAGTAACACCATGCAATTTAGCAACTTCGTGCATGTCTATCTCAACAATGTCGGTTTCCTTGTACGCTGACTTTACTGGAATAAAATGGGCAACCTTAGTAAGATTTTCCACCACTACCATAATGGAATCATGTTGCTTAGTAGTCCTAGGCAACTTAGTTATGAAGTCCATGGTCACAAATTCCCACTTCCACTCAGGAATGGGCAAAGGCTACAACAAACTAGCTGGATGTTGGTGCTCAACCTTGACCTTCTTACATTCAAGACATTTCGAAATAAAATGTGCAACTTCTTTTTTTATACCTGGACAAAAGTATTGCTTCTCGACCACGAAAATGGTCTTCGGGTAACCTGGATGTCCAACATAAGAAACCTTATGCATCTCTAACAAAACCAGTCTCTTCAAACCCTGATCATTCGACACATAGACTCTACGTTTATACATGAGGATCCCATCCACACTTAGATCATATCCTTCCAACTTCTGTTGTGACATACCTTGATGTAAAGTCGTACTTATATCCATATAGTGCAGATTTGATTGGGCAACTTCCAAAATTCTGTTGCGCAAATCTGTTTGGTGCATGCTAATGGTTGTAGCATGCATTTCATGCATCCTCCTACTAAGTGCATCAACCACCTTGTTCTCTTTTCCTCTGATATGATTTATGTAGAAGTCATACTCATTGAGGAACTCTAACCACCTTATTTGTCTCGCATTCAAACTTGGATGTCCAAACAAATAATTCAAAGCACAATGGTATGTTCTCATCTCAAATCTCTTACCCATGAGATAATGTCGCCACATCTTCAAAGCATGCATTATGGCTTCCAATTCCAAATCATGCGTAGCATAGAGCCTTTCATGCTCTTTCAATTTTCTTGACTCATAGCACACCATATGTCCATTCTGAATCAAGACTCCACTGATTCCTTCCTTGCATGCATCCGTGCACACAATAAAGTTTGCATATGGATCCACAATCCTCAAAATTGGTGCACTTGTTAACAAATTATTCAAGTGTTGGAAACTCCTTGCGCAATATAGAGTTCATTCAAATTGTGAACCTTTCTTTTGTAGAGATGTGATTGGATGTGAAATCTGTGAGAATCCTTCAATAAAACTTTTGTAGTACCTTTCTAGTCCCATAAAGGATATCACTTCTGTGACATTTCTTGGCATTGGTCATTCCTCAATGGCTTTTATATTCGTTGGTTCCATAAATATTCCTTCTTTTGAAATAATACGACCCAAGTAGTGAATTTGTTGTTGATAAAATGAACACTTGCTCAACTTTGCATAAATTTGATGCTCCCTCAACACCTACAACACCATCCTCAAGTGATGCTCGTGCTCTTCCTCAAATTTTGAGTAACTAAGAATGTCATCCAAAAATACAATGGCAAACTTATCTAAATACTCTCTGAAAACTCCATTCATCAAACACATGAAGACAATTGGTACATTTGACAACCCAAAAAGCACCATTATAAACTCGTAATGACCATACCTTGTTCTAAAGGAAGTCTTACTGATGTCTTCCTCTTTTATCCTTACTTGGTGATACAAATATGTAAGATCTATATTCAAAAAGATCCTTGCACCTCTCAGTTGATCAAATAGGTCATCTATTCTTGGCAAAGGATACTTGTTCTTTACTGTTACTTTGTTCAACTGCCTGAAGTCAATACAAAGTCTCAACATACCATCCTTATTATTCATGAAAAAAATTGGTGCACCCCAAGGCGACACACTTGGAAGTATATGCCCCTTCTTCAAAATCTCTTCAAGTTGCATTTGTAGCTCCTTCAATTCTGGTGTACTCATCCTGTAAGGAGTCTTGGATACATGTGCTACTCCTAGCATCAGATTTATAGAGAAGTCAATATCTCTTTTCGGAGGAAATCTCGATATCTCTTTAAAGACATCCTCATACACCTTTCAGCAACCCGCATTCTTCCACACTTGGCGTTTTATCCTTAGGTACATCTTCTATGTGCGCTACGAATACTTGACACCCTTTTTTGTATTTTTTCTTCAATTGCAACGCTGGAATTTCTCTGATGGTCATGACTCTTGGAATTCCTTGAACTGATGTCAAGTTTCCTTTCTCATCCACGCAATTGAATTCCTTATTGTAACAATCCAAGACAACATGATGCTCATCCAACCATTCCATACCAACGAGACAATCATATGAGCCCAAAGGTATAATATTCAAACCAACTTTTGTGCACAGTCCATTCATCTCCAATGGACACGCCTTTACCATCTCATTGATTCTCCTTTTTTCTCCTATAGCTAACTACACCAACCAATATTTTCCAAGCATGCTTATCAACAAATGCAATATTTCCACCAACTTAGGGTCTAGATAATTATGACTAGCTCCCGAGTCAATTAAAATAGCAATAGGTTGGTCGTTAATCTTACCCCTTCCACCTTGATCATGTGCGACTGAAACTCATCTTGCTTGTTATCCAGCGTGATGTAAATCCTTGACAGATTTCTACCCATGTCCTCCATTGTTGTAGCTTGCTATACACTTTCTGCAATCCTTGTTTTATCACCTCTTGGAGGATAATATTTGTGCATATGATTTCCACCACAAACCCAACACTACATAGGTTGTTGCCATGAATTTTGTCCCCCTGTTTCCGACATTCTAGGATCCTAAAGAGTCGTCTTCCTTGTGCAATATTTCTGATAAACAATGGATTAACTCCCTTCTTCCTCTGTTCCACCTTACTTTTCATCTTGTCTTCCTCTTTCCTGACCATAAATAAACTTAGCGCACATTATGGTCTCTTCCAATGGTTTGAGGTCATCATACAATATCTTTTCATTGATAAATGAGGTAAACTCACTCAAATATCTTTGAATCTTCACTTGTTTATCCCTGACTCAAAAAATCTTCAACATAACTCAACAGTTCTAAAAATCTTCTTTCATACTCGTCAATCGTCATGCTCCCAAACTTGAATTCAAAGAACTCCTTCATTTTCCTGTCATAGTACCGCCTAGTTCAGTACTTATTTTGGAAATACCTCTTGAATTCTCTCCACGTCACTTTCTTCTCATCAATGTGCCGCACTTTCACATATTGATCCCACCACATTGATGCCTTTCCCTTTTGATGCAGAAGCATCGTAAGCAAGCCAACAAAGCAAGTGCAAAAGTGAAGGGCAGCTGAAAACGCACTAGCGCACATTTTGAAGGCATTTTTAATTTCAAAAGACGAATCATTAATGTTACAACCAGAAGGATGTATTGCATTTATGTTTTGAAGATTGTAAATAGATCTTTAGTGTTTCTCTCATCTGTCGGTTATGGAGGCATTTAATTGTAATGAATGTAAAGTAGGTAGCTTTTAATTTCGATTAGATAACTTAGAGTGTAGGAGGGTAAACTCTAGAAAGCTCCCTCGCATGTATTGTATTGTAGGATTATTCTCATGATAATTGTAAGCTGTAGAGAAGGAGAGAAAGAGAATAGGAGAGCAGAAGAACTGATATTGTAGAGTTGTCTAAACAGATAGTTGTTGCTATCGAACCCATATACAGGAGCACTGGAATTAATATAAGAATGCTTTGATTCCATTTCATGGTGTGGCATGGTTACTGTTTGCATCTATTGAATGGTATGCTTATAGTTGGTTTATGTTCTCTATTATGCATTTGTTTCAATGCTTTGTGTGTATGATTTCATGTTGAATGTATGAAGTCTGTGAGAGGAGAAGTATGAGTTTCAATTGTTTCTCTTCCTGAGAAGTCCTGCAAGGAGTGCAGTGAAACTCGATAAGGAGTGCGTTGACGAGGTTCTGAGTTTCATCTCAGAAAAGATCAGGAGAGATACCGATGTTCTCATACCAGTAGAAGTGCAAGTGTATCACAGGGCCATGCAAAGCATGCGCATGCCGGTTGAAGTATTCGACTTACCCAACCAAGGGGAGAGATTGAATAACTGTTGTTGTGAGGAGCGCACAAAGTTGGAGGTGTTCAATAACCAGAGGTTGTTGTGAATGCCACAAGGAGTGCGTGCAAGAAATCCTTAGAAGTCTTGAGTCCATAGCAGAGGTCAAGCTCAGGAAGGATAGAGACTTGGAATGAGTCAAAGGAAAGGACGAGGTATGGAGTTGCCTCATCGAAAATTAAGTCCAGGAGGAAAAGACGCCAAGCTTTTGGGCATAATTATTTGATAAGTTTGAACAGACGGTTGAAATTCTCAGAGGGAGAATCACTGAAGTTCCATGGGCCGTTGGATCCAGTGGATCATCGGGAAGATTAGGGGAAAGTCCTTAAGAACTCATAATCTCAGGAGGAGTAGTGGTCGTCAGATCTAGATCGATGAGAGTCGTTGATCTTCTACTTAAGTTTCATTGTTTCAGAATTCGGGGTGTGGAGAAAGTTTGTGACTCAGAGTCGAGAGTTGCGAAGTCCCGATTCGTGAAGTCCCGATAGAATCAGGATCGTCAGATCACATGAAGCTTAGATCCATTGATTTTTGGCGGAATTCATTGCGATTTCGGTGATCAACGAAGGGAGTTGTCGCATTGCAAATCATCGATGCACGAGGTCTCAAAGCATGTGTAAAGTAGGTCTAGGTCTGATCCGAGGGTCACATCGGGGAAGAAAAGTCAAGGGAGGATTTAAGAACTCGTTATCCTTTTCGGGATTCAGGGATCGAAGGAGCCAGAGGAAGCTCACATCAGGATTGCAAAGTCGTGAAACCCGAAATACATTTTTGGGCAAGGGTTGTTGCCATATCAGTTGGTCACGTGGGTAAGAGTTTGCATTTAGTGCTTGTTCGCACAAACGTAACTTCAAAAAGAAGGACCTGTGGTAACACTTGTGTGTTGGAGATTCCTGCGGGGAATCAAAGAGTCAATCAGATTCAAAGGGAGATAGAGAACGATCCTTAGACCGTGAGGTCGAGTATAACCTATTGAGGTAGGGGTGTTGCATCACCTTTAACTAATAGGTAGAAATTATCCCTTCTTCCTACGCATAATAATTATGCAATTGGAAGTATTTATTCATACCTAGCAACCATGTCTCTGCATCTTCATCCTTCTTGTGCTCACTGTCAAAGGTAGGAGGCTTAATCTTATTCATTTCCCCTTGTAACTCGTCCAACCCAGTCCTTCTCTTACGCTTTTTGACAAAAGATGGACTTGAGCTATTGTGCACATTCTTGAAAGAATGCTTACCAACACCTCTTTCTTCTCTTCTTTTCTCACCATGAGACCTGTGAATTTTTATCTAATTGTCTCTGTCTCCTTATCCATCTTCTTTTCTATTATGTGCATAATTTGCATCAATTTGATATTGAAGTCATCTTGTAGTGCCTTGGCTCTCATAAGTCTTTCATTATCAACCTTATAGTTATGTACTTCTTTCTGCAATACTTTTACAGTTTCAACTAAATTCTTGCACTCCTCCTTGGATTATGTACCATCAACACCAAAACTGACATATAGATCTCCAAATTCATCATCGGGACTGTAATTCCTCTGTGCATATTCCATGCTTTTAACTTTCCACACTGACTTTGTCCTGCTCTAGTCACTGATAATTCTGCAAAATGTGCAGACAATTAAGATTTTTTAGGTGATTTCATGCAACAATTACATGGAAACTTCACATAATTTTGTCAGAGTCCTTTCTCTCGGATTTCTTGGATGATTTTAACACACCAAATTCTAGTTTGTACACCTGCGCATCACAACTCTATACCGTGCACCAATGGTTTTTCGCACAACTAAACTCTGTACTCTATGGTACCAATTCTTAGTGCACACATCTCTTCATGCTAGTATCTGGCCCCATACAAGTCCAGTGTTGAACCAATGGCTATGATACCACTTTGTAACGTACCTAGTCTCTTGTTGACCCTGTTACCACCTTACACATACTCAAAATCCACCAAACCACAAAAACCCCAACATACTACTGTGTCATGCTACTCTGAAAATTCACTGCACATATTCTACTCTAACACAAGTCCATGCAGTTTCACTTGAAGTAATGCGCTCATCCCAAGCTTGAGTCGTGTTGCGCAATTTATAACAGTGGAAGCAACATTTTATTTTAAGTACAACCTTAAGAAACATAATTAAATCAAACAACTACACACACCAACATACTCATCATACAACATAACTGCATGCACATCCATTTAGGCGTCATGCTCCACTTTAGATTTCATGATGCTATTCCTTAAACACACACACACAAATTCCAGCCTTTGGGTGCACATAGGCTACAATCCTGCGCACCAGCCACGAAAACCTCTTCTTGATGACTCATTCTCAAAATCACGAGGTTAAAATTAACATGCAGGGTTACCATCAACTGACATACTCATGCACAACTACAATTAAGGGCGAAAACACCATACTTATATGCACAAACAACATTAAACCAAATAACAAAAAATACTCATATGCAACACACATGCAAGAATTAACCCATGTCAAGCATAGTAAAATATGTACATAGTAAGAAAGACAAGTACATGGAGAACCCTTATATTTTAAGAAAGTCACCAACTGTGGCCTTGACTCAGTCAATCCTCCCAACCATAGACGTTGTTTCTCATAAAATTTCAGCAACAGGTCACCCCCGAGCTGGGGTTCAAATCCACCAAGGAAAAAGGTTCCTAGCGACAAGCTATGGTATGAAACTCAACATAATTTCCCATTCCTAAGTGCCCACTATTGCAACTATCCCACAGTCTCTCCTTCTCCACACACCTATCACACCCAAGGAAGTGTACCCCTTCTCTGCTCCATATTCCTTCAACTGCCCCACTTCCCTTCCAAGGGTTACCAACAACATGCCAGACAAGAAGTCTTCAAGCCTTGTAACTATTGCTCAGTGTACTAGGGGACAAATATAAACAATACTCTCACTCGAAGAGTATGCTCCCGGGTTTGACAACCTCTTCACAATAGCCAATCTCTCACCCAAAGAGACTACTCACGGTCTGTCCACCTGTGTCTTCGACAATAACTTAGATTACAACACCACAACTCCCTTCAATATTCTCACTATAGATAAAGTAATAATCATATTTTCCATACAGTCTGACCCCCTTCTGCTGACGAGAGTCTACAACACAAATAATAGAAAAAAATTCCCCCATCTCTTTTTTGTCTGATTCAGTCAGTGCGCGACGATGTAATATTATATTAATAAACATAATTATATTTACATGGATAGGCACACTGACCTATTTGTTTCAAGCTCACCGAACTCATAATCACACAGGCTCTTCAACCTCAACACACACACACACGCCGCACACACACACACACACACACACACACACACACACACACACACACACACACACACACACACACACACACACACACTTCTACACACACACACACACACACACACACACACACACACACACACACACACACACACACACACATAGACAACTCAGTACTGCACACTTCTAGGTTATTACCACGCATTACCCAAATGCATGCAACATGTTGTCATGTACACACTTACCCAGGTGTGCGCAACACCAAAACCAGGTGTCCTTGGCTCACCAGCCTAAATGTTCATTTCATTTACACTTGGTACCAATCGTCTCACCAACCTATATATACAATTACAAAGGGTTCTGGATTAGGGACATTACATCACAATATTCATCCTCTTTTGATCATTGATGCCAATGATAACTAGATTTTATTGTTGTACATATGAGATTCATATCTTCCTTTGGTGATGGTAGACTACTTGTTGTAGGGAGAACAAACAATAATCATTGCATAAATTATTGTCTATTTATACACAATTTTTCATTCATCTTTTCTAATTAACATTGATTGTGATATCCCCTGGATGGGGTGATAGGGACGTGTCAGGAGGACACGAGAGCCCCTTTGAAAGAAGCATCGAGAGACTATGTGTCCAACACAACATTAACCCACCATGTTTGGTCGTATTACCAAGAAGATGGGAGTTAATTCAAGTTTGTGTGGCAATTTATGTTGGATATGGGGTTGTTCGACCATATCGATCCTCCTGTACCTTGGTGCGGATATGGAAATAACTAGCACTTACTCTAGCCCGTGGAGCAACCTATTTATCATGCAACTTGATTTTGGTAAATGATATTGTTGTCTAGTAGGAATTATGATTCACACATGGATGAAGATCCTGACTCTGTTTTATAGTGGGATTGCAGAGAACACAAAGGATTCTCTAGGAAACGACCTGACTTTGCTTATCCACCCTTGTTTGACCATTCTCCATCCTTCATTTTCTCTTGTGTTTGTGCTCCAACCAATGACCATGCCACCCACCCGTGGCTACTCCAGAGGATACCGTTGAGGATAATGATGCCTCCCGAACCCTTGTCATCTAGTAATATCAATGTGAATCTCCCTGTCCTAAGGGTGATGCATTCCACCCTGGCGATTGCCTGTGAATTCAAAGAGGAAATCCATCCCCGCATTAAAGAGGAATTGGACACAGTTGAAATTGTTGTCCACTAGGAACATTCTACCATCCATGACGAAGAAGTGGATGTTGATATTGGTAGTTGGGTTCCTAATTTGGGTATCTCTCGAGCGAGAGACATTAAATATTTCAAAACGGTTGATCTTTATTGACATATAAAGACCTTCCTGGGAAAAATTCTCTTGAATAGTGAAGATGAGTGCGATGAAATTCAAGGGCAACTGAAGAAAGTGCGTCACCAACTCAGGGACATTTGCACTTGCTTGGATGCCTAGGACCATCATGGAGAATCCCAACAGGGCATTGCTTCTCAGACGTCAAACCGAGAACTCCAAGAGGGGGCAAGTGGCCTCTCTCCCATTTAGTCTGTTTGCATGATTTGTATTTTGAGTCTCTTAGGAAGTTTTTTCTACACCCTAGGGAATGAGTGTATCAATATAGATAACCCTTTGGTTTACTTTTATAGATATGCAAGTTTGTTTTTACTTAAGAACATAGAACTAAATATTTGGAAAAAAAGTTTACTACATTGTTGTTTCTCTAGTTTCCCAAGTGGTAGGCCAACAACTCAATAGTTTTTGTATATATGTATTCACTCTGATAAATAGAATAGTTTGAATAGGTTTGATGACAAAAAAAAAACATTAATTGTGATATATCTACATTGATTGCATATTGTTGCCTAATGTAAATTCAAATTCAAATGAAATTCACTTGATCCAAAATTAAAATGAAAAGATTATTACAAAATGTTGTGAACTATAGATTAAATGGGAGCCTCCATTTAATCATAATATATTATCTAACAAGGCATAATGTCAACACTGTAAAAATCATGAAAACCTAGACCCTAACATGTCACATAACTTGAATCACAATTCTTGAGCTCTAGACGCATAACATGATGCAAAAGGACACATAAAATGACATCAATTAATACACGAGAAGAAACAAAATGGGTGTAAAAAGATGGGAAAAAAGGACACAATAGGAATACAAAATAGGATGCTAAAAATAATGCAAAAGATATGCAAATAAGGATGCAAAAAACCCAAAGAAAGATGTTAAAAATGCGAAAAAATGACACAGTGAGATGCAAAAATAGATGTAGAAAGGAAGTAAAAATAAGATAGGTGAAGGAACAAAATAAAAAAGGACGCATGATTGTGCCAGAAAAGGACACCATTGTGTCATAAGTAGACACAAAAAGGATAGAAAATAGATGCAGAAAAAGACCCTAACCTTTAGGTGCTTAAAAAATAATAATAAGTGAAAGAAAGAAAAAATAAAGGAAAATGATGAATTAAAGGTCACAAAATTTGTGTATTTATTATGTAGTTTTAGTGTTAGCACTAGAAGTCACCTCCAGATTGCATTGGAGGTAAGCCCAGTACCCATCATAGTTTTATTTCACAGGTTGGTTTTAAAGAGGTCAAATGGGTGCAGACTCAAGATGATGTCGTTTTAACTTAGAAAACTAGACTGGTATGCACATGCAGGTGAGGTCTTAATTAACTTCAGTCAGTAAGTTGGAGTAAGGGTGAATAGAGGGAAGAATTTGGTGAGGAGAGTGTAGAGGTCTGTCATAGACATCAGGTCTTCTAGCAACCTAAGGAGGAAAAGCTTCAAATACAATATCCTCTTGGATTCAAAACTTCAAGAAACCGAAGAACGTAAATAACAACACTGCAGTCAAACATACATTACAATACAGTCAAAACAATCCATGTGAATCCTTCAATCATGGACACTTCAGTATCAGAGGCAAATATGATGAAAAAGAAGATGACTTTCATTAAACAAGAAGTCTTAGATCAAAATACATAACCAGAGAACCATAGTTCTTTATCAAAAGTTTACAATAAGGGAACACTACTCAACCATCAACCTTAACAAAATATAAAAAATGCCTATATATACTAAAAATGATGCAACCACCAGGAATGTGATCGAACCCCTGGCATTCAAATTTTTCAGATGGTGCCTGCTCTGTCAGACTGTGTAGTCCTTCTCATGTCAGATGTGAACCAGGCATAGTTATGTGATTTACAGGAAAATCTGTCCATAATGGAAGCTTCGGATTGGCAGTCTGCCTTTACGGTCGCTCTCTACATGTTTTCCATTTATGGGGTGAGACGAGGTCTCAAATGCCACCCCCATCTTCAATAGATACCTTCACCAAGATCAGGATGAGGCCTGGCACCCATGAATGCTCAGACGATGCCCACGACTTCTGAGAGTCAATCTCGACGTCTCGAGGCCATGTTGATCTTTTTATGTGACCAATATGGGCACTTTCGACCTTTGGTGCAACTCCTTTTCATCGCTCCATCCTGCATGTGACCTCAGGTCATAACTTGGTGCTTACCCCAAAGGCGCTTTGCAACCTCGCATTTCGGGTGCTTTGATGCGAGCCTCTTATGATTTCCAATTTTCTGAACTTTTTCAGTGTCAGATCAACGACCCACGACCTTCTGCAATCTGACAGTCCAAATCTCCTCTTCGCAAATCAAGACTTCGCGATATTTTCCTAATAATTTTAACAACGCTTCGAATTCTCGATCCCCGTGATTATTTTCCATCATTGATCTCTCCCAATGAGATCTATGACCCAGATCAAAAAATTTCTCGACCTTTGATCTCAAGCTTTAACCCCGACGCTAAACTTCGAGCAACTTTTGGATTCCAAACACTCGCGAACCGCCGATATGAACTTCATAGGGGACTTCGGCCATTGAAAATTGAGCCCGTCAGTTGTATTTTAAGCCCAAAATGAGTTGCTCTGCATGTTGTTCTCGGACGCTTCCTGTGCATACCACGAACTCAGATGACCTGTTGCCCTTGAAAACTATATTTGATAACATTTGGATCCACATGAGATGGCATGATCCATGCGAGCTACCAAGAATGCACAGTTCTAGTGCCTTAGCTATTGGGTTATGGAGTCAATCTCAAAATATTTCGCCGAAGGCCGACATGTACACTATTCTACTTAAAAAAAGGAAAACAAACACACATACTCCAGAAAGAGCTTATTTATGTACAGTCCTAGGCTAACTGATTTTTACAAAGCATTAGGTGAAAGAAAATTTCCACCATAACCACTCAGTCTGTTCGGTAATATAATTCTTCTCTTTACTGAAAATAATCCATAAAAGGTGAGGGAAGTATGATAGCATAAAGAAAACATGTATTGGAACACTGGAAATACCTCTGAATGATGATAATATGAACAATTTTGCAGGCTCCAATGCTTTTGGAAAACATAGTTCCATATATAACCCCATAGGGTCACAAAATTTATAATCAAGAAAGCTTGACTGGTAAGAAATTACCTCCTACTCTTCATGGTTACTCACCCGTCGTTCGATGTTCTCAGAGTGTATAGGTGGGTAGAGGACTAATGTGGGTCAGTTGATCCCAGGTGATACTTTCTCATCTACTGGTTCAAGAAAGGAGATAAACTGCACCTTTAGATCCTCCATTTCTCCTTTGTCTGCTCCGATAACATTCACTGACTGAGAGCAAGAAATCTCTTCATGTATATCCATGGATGGCTATTTCTCTCTATCATGTTGCTCAATGTCTTTTGCAGGCCCAAGATGGCTGATTTCCACAAAATGATCTTCCTTAATGTATAAAGGAAAAGGCTCTATAGTATGGTCTTGGAAATCCTTCATATCCACATCGGAATCAGATTCATAGCTGTCATACTCAGGCTGGTTGCTCCCCAACTCAACAAAATGTGGTGTGGAGATCTGTTGCTCTTCATCTGAATACACGACTATTTCTTCATTTAAATCCGAGACAATAGGTGAATCATGGGAAAAATATGCTACCTCTATGGCTATGCAATCCTCAACCTCACCATCATGAGTAGGGTTTCCAAGAACATCTGCTACTAAGACTGGAAAATCCTCAACGGTTTCTTTGAAAGAGAAGTGAACACGATCTACCTTTAATTTATCTAACCTTGCAGAAAGTGATCTCACTAGCCACATCAACTCAGCCTGGGCATCTTCTTCCTCCTCACAGTCTTCATCCTCACATCTTCCATCCTCAAAGCTTTCATCTAGAACAGTCACACCTTAAACACAGTATTTATATTCTTCATAACAATTATGACAGAACTCACAGAGATGCTCTGCAGGGTTGTCCTCTTTACGCTCTCTAAATATGGGAAAAAAATCACCCCATTCATCCATAGTAGGAACAACATTTGGAAAACCAGGAACAAAGGAGAAATTAAAAGGAGCAAACCTTTGAGCCAAGATTCTTTCCATTTCGAACCGGTGGAGTCGCCAATCGATTCTTTAATCATGGAGTCTCCAGGTGAATGATATGTAGTCCGAATTTGTATGTTCTTTGTTCACCATCAAAGACCATATCCGATCATTATCAATCTCCCAGGGAACTTTCAAGATGAGAAAGCAGTTGCTAAAATCCTTCTCGAGAAAAATTCTCTGGGTCAGCTTCAGGTGTGCCAGAGGAAAACACAACTGAAAATAGTGGAGTCGACACAGTGGAGTCACCAGGTGCAAGCGCAATCTTCAATGGTTCTAATATTTGATGCACCTTCAGAATTAGAAGCTCTTTGTCGTTCTATCCCAGGGAAATGTCTTCAATTCGTTCCTCGACAACGATGCTAGAAAGGTTAGCACTAAAAGTCACCTCCAGATTGCGTTGGAGGTAAGCCCAATACCCATCAGAGTTTTATGTCACAGGTTGGTTTTAAAGAGGTCAAATGGGTGCAGACTCAGGATGATGTCGTTTTAACTCATAAAAATGGACTGGTATGCACATGAAGGTGAGGTGTTAATTAAATTCAGTCAATAAGTTGGAGTAAAGGTGAATAGAGGGAAGAATTTGGTGAGGAGAGTGTAGAGGTCTGTCATAGACATCAGGTCTTCTAGTAGCCTAAGGAGGAAAAGCTTTAAAAACAAGATCCTCTTGGATTCAAAACTTCAGGAAACTGGAGAACGTAAATAACAGCACTGCAATCAAACATACATTACAATACAATCAAAACAATCCATGTGAATCCTTAAATCATGGACACTTCAGTATCATAGGCAAATATGATGAAAAAGAAGCTAACTTTCATTAAACAAGAAGTCTCAGATCAAAATACATACCCAGAGAACTAGAGTTCTTCATCAAAAGTTTACAATACGGGAGCACTGCTCAACCATCGACCTTAACAAAATATCAAAACTACCTATATATACTAAAAATGTTGCAACCACTAGGAATGTGATCGGACCCCTGGCATTCAATTTTTTCAGTCAGTACTTGCTCTGTCACACTGTGCAGGCCTTCTCATGTCAGATGCGATCCAGGCGTAGTTATGTGCTTTACAGGAAAATTTGTCCATAATGGAAGCTTCAGATTGACAGTCTACCTTTACAACCACTCTCTTCATGTTTTCCATTTATGGGGTGAGATGAGGTCTCAACTATATCCCCCATATTCAATATCTACCTTCATCGAGATCAAGATGAGGCCTGACACCCATGAATTCTCAGACGGTGCCCATGAATTATGAGAGTCAATCTTGACGTATCCAGGCCATGCTGATCTTTTTCTGTGACCAATATGAGCACTTTCGATCTTTGGTGCAACTCCTTTTCATTGCTCCATCCTGCATGTTACCTCGGGTCATAACTTGGCACTTACCCCAAAGGCATTTCGTGACCTCGCATTTTGGGTGCTTTGATGCAAGCCTCTTCTTATTCCTGATTATCTGAACTTTTCCAACGTCAGATCAATGGCCCACGACCTTCTACAATCTGACGGTCCAGATCTCCTCTTCGCGAATCGAGACTTCATGATCTTTGCCAAACAACTTTAACAATGCTTCAAATTCCCAATCCTTGCGATTATTTTCCATCATTGATCTCTCCCAATGGGATCTATGGCCCAGACCAAAAATTTTCTCGACCTTTGATCTCGGGCTTTACCCCCGACGCTAAACTTTGAGCAACTTTTGGATTCCGAACACCTATGAATCACTGATCTGAACTTCAAAGGGGACTTTCGTCGTTGAAAACTAATCCCGTCAATTGTATTTTAAGCCTGAAATGAGATGCTCTGCATGTTGCGCTCAGACGCTTCCTGTGTAGACCACAAACTCAGATGACCTGCTTCCCTTGAAAACTATATGTGATAACATGTATTTTTCTTCATTTAATAATAATTCATTACTCAATCAAATTTTCAAAAGAAAATATAGATGGAAACATAAATAGTTTCACTATTTTCATAACAATAACAACAATCAACAATCAATAGAATGTGAGAAATATCAAAGCAATATTTCCCTACATTTTGTGAGTAAATTAATGGGAAATATTGATAGTTGCAAATAATATAGGTTTTCCTCTATCCATGCAACCATTTCCCTTATAATTCTTCATGGCCTATTGGTGCCTTTTTATGATCCTCCCTCCACACTTCTTGCATGGACATCAAATTTTATGATCACTATAATGTCCCTAGTTTTGACCCTTAGATTGTATTGGATTGAATTATGTGCCAAATGTAAGTAAGTGAAAACAATGATCAAAGTCAAGTTATAAAAATGACCTCACATATAAACGTTGTAAATATCTTGTATGAATTCCTAGTGTGTAGCTCAAGGCCAAGGTTCAACTAGTGAATATCTAGGATTGTATTTTTGATAAATATGCTTGTGATATACCATGAGATAGGGTTTCCATGGTATTCTCAAGAAATGTAAATATTATTTTGAAAATTGTTGTAAAGGTCCAATGCTCACTACGCAAGAGCATAAGAGGGGCTTTGAGTCCACTATAGGAGAAGAGGAAAGAGGGTCAAAGGGGATGACAAGTAATCCTAAT
>SNQJ01S0113137.1:1521-11591 GCA_010110895.2 Picea sitchensis
TATGTAATATATGTACAGACTTGCTCAACTCAAATTATTCATAGATAGATCTACCTAATATTTCAATTACAGAAATAACATACGCCTGTAGATAGATCTGTTCCTTTCAAGCTCACTTATACATAGATAATCCTACCTAGAATTTGGATTACAGAGATAAACATACACCTGTAGATAGATCTTTTCTTTCAAGTTCATTTTTACATAGATAATTCTTCATAGAATTTTAGTTTGAGGAGGAAGCATCCCCAAAATTTAGTCTTTGATTATAAACTTCATACAACAAACATATGTCATGTATGGAAATTATTTCAACTTAGCACAAAAAGATGCATTATATCAGATACACAAAATCATTCAAAACAAAGAAGGAGAAGGTTTAACATATCTGAACCAGTTCGCGGGAAGACAAAGGGAACAACCACGTTCCTCCCAACTGTAGAACAATGTAGCCAAATCACTTGCCCAATTCACCCCCTAGCCTGACCATGAGTCTGTGAGGGAAAACTTGGAATCTCCTCTTCAACAATTTATTCCTTTATCTGTAGTCCTCTCCTTGCCTAACACTTAATATTTAGTGTTCATCACAACAAGTACACAGTAGTTCCTTTTCCCAGCATACTAGGCAGCATCCTGCCTCCTCGTATATGCTATTTATCAAAACCATCTTTTTCCCTAGGTCTTTTTCCCTCCCTTGGGAATTTTCTTAGCTTTCTAAATCCCTGATTTTCAGGGGCTGCCAATGGACAAATCCCTGATTTTCCACTTGTAAAAATCAGTCCTGAGGTAGTTCCAACATGTTCCCCACCCATGGAGTCATGGTCAGTTGATTTTAACATGGTTGTTCCATTTGTCCTCCTGCAATAATTATAAAATATTATGTTTTCATGCAAGTGTCATAGTCAAATAGTTAGTTGGGTCAAATCAGATCTCTTCCCCAACAGTCATAATAATTAATTACAATTTATCAAATTCGAAATTCGGAATTGCCATAAATGGCAAAAAAATTCCAAATTTGAATTTACCAAAAATGGAATAATTTTGCTAACAATTTTCAAATTCAAAAACAATTCATTTTTGGGGATGTCACATCCTTTCCCCCTTCAAAAAAGAATTGTCCTCAATGGTCATTCCTTTCTTGGAACAGGATTGGATGAGATTTTTGCAAATCTCCCTCCAACTCCCAAGTGGCCTCCTCAGGACTAAAGTGCTTCCATTGCACCTTTACTTGAGCGACGACTTTGTTCCAAAGTGTTATTTCTCCTTGGTCTAGAATGTGTAGGGGTTACACCTGCACCAAGTTCCAATCAATGATGTGAGTAGGGTCATGAACATAATATTTCAACAAAGAAACATGAAATACATTTTCAACTTTTAAATTAGCTGGAAGTGCAAGTTGGTAAGCTACGGGTCCAATTCGAGCTAGTATCTCGAAGGGCCCACAAATCCTGGGTGCCAACTTGGCACGATTCTCGAGTTTTAGTGAGCTCTTTCTGGATTTAACTTTTAAGTAAACATGATCTCCTACTTGAAATTCCAAATGTCTTCTTTTCTAGTCTACATAAGTTTTTTGTCTGTCATGTGCCTCCTTTAAGTTCTATTGCACCTTTCTTACCGTACTTTCCATTTCTTGGAGCATTTCTGGTCCAACCATGAGTCTGTCAACCCGGTCATCCTAGCTAATTGGATTTGTACACTTTCTATCATAAAGTACCTCGAAGGGGATCAACTTAGCCAAAGTTTGGTACCCATTGTTATATGCAAATTCTACCAGGTGTAGGTAATCTTCCCACTTTCTCAGCTTTGTTCTTACGTACATGTAGAGCATATCTTCTACGATTTGATTTGTTCTTTTGGTCTGTCCATCCATTTTTGGATGATAACTCGTACTGAAATTAAAATTAGTATTTATCCTTGCAAACAATTCTTTCCAAAAAGAAGATGTGAATTTTATGTCTCTATCCAAAATCACCATTTTAGGAATACCATGGAGTCTAAAAATTTCTTTCATAAATATTTCAACGATATTTATAGCTTTAAAAGTAGACTTTACAGGAATAAAGTGTGCAGACTTACTGAGTTTATCGATTACAACCATGATAGAATCATTATGTTTCTGAGTTTTAGGCAAACCTGTAATAAATTCTAGCGATATGGTCTCCCATTTCCATTATGGTATTGGTAGTGGCTGTAATAGGCCAACTAGATGTTGGTGTTCGGCCTTTACCTATTGAAAATCTTAGCACTTAGCCAAGTATTCTGTTATTTCGCCCTTCATATTAGGCTAGTAAAATAGTTTTCTAAGTGTTGTTATCATTTTATGGTATCCTGGATGGCCAGAATACAGTTTCTTATGAACTTCATCCAAGACTGTTATCTTTAATTTTGTTGAATCTGGTATGTAAGGTTTGTTTTTAAATCGTAATAGTCCATTTTTGTCGATACTCAGATCTAGTTTATCTAAGTTTGCGGTACTGTTTTGCAATTCTGCCATTATCTTAGTGTAATTTTCGTCGTTAATACTTTTCATCCTTATTCTTTGTTCCAGATCACTTTCTACCCTGCTGATATTTATCTCAAATAACCCATGGACTCTTCTACATAAAGAATCTTCTACCTTATTTTCCTTACCGTTGATGTCTTACCTCAAATTCGAATTCTCTCAAAAAGGCTAGCCACCTTGTTTTCCTTGCATTAAGATCTGAATGGCTAAAAAAATATTTCACATCGCTATTATCCATCAATAATAGAAACTTTCTGCCCATTATGTAGTGCCGCCACATTTTTAAGGCGTGAATTACTGCTGCCAATTCTAAGTCACGAGTGACGTAGTTTTTCTCGTGCTCCTTTAATTTATGGGATTCATAAAAAATAACGTGTTCATATTGAGTTAGGACACCACCTAGTCCTTCTTTACTCGTGTCAACACAGACGGTGAAGTCTCTGTCTGGGTCTACTACTTTTAAAATGGGTGCATTTGTTAACAATTCCTTCAACTTATTAAAATTGTCTTGACATTTCTGTGACCAATTAAACTTGGTCCCTTTCTTTTGTAATGATGTGATAGGGTAGGCTATTTTGGAAAACCCCTCTATAAATCTGTGATAATATCTAGTGATTCCCATGAATGACCGGATATCCACTACATCCTTAGGTACCGACCATTCCATGATGGCTTTTATTTTCTCAGGGTCGTCTGCAATGCCTTCTGTAGAAATTACATGTCCTGGGTGTTGTATTTTCTTTTGATAAAAATCACACTTATCAAATTTGGCGTATAGTTTGTGCTTTATCAAAGTTTGCATAACTATTCTTAAGTGTTCTTCATGTTCTTCTTTTGTTTTAGAATAGACCATAATATCGTCGATAAATACCAATACAAACTTGTCTAAGTACTAACCGAAAATACTGTTCATTAGACACATAAACATGGTTGGTGCGTTAGTAATTCTAAAAGGTATGACTACGAATTCGTAGTGTCCATAGCTTGCTTGAAATGATGTTTTTCTTATGTCCTCATATTTTATCCTAACTTGTTGATAACTGGATCGTAAATCCAACTTTGAAAAGATCTTGGCCCCACCTACTTGATTGAACAAATCATTTATCTTAGGTAAGGGGTACTTGTTCTTAATAGTCATTTTGTTCAATTGTATATAATCGATACATAGTCTTAGAGTATCGTCTTTCTTTTTCACAAAGAGAACTGGCTCTCCCCGTGGTGAAACACTCGGTCTGATATACTCTTTATCCAATAATTCCTGTAGTTGAATTTTTAATTCTGTCAATTCTGGTAAACTCATTTGGTAAGGTGCTTTATACCTAAGGGTTGAACCAGGTAGCATGTCTATGGAGAAGTCTATTTCCCTTCTAGGAGGTAATTTGGGTATTTCATCAAAAAATACGTCTCTGAATTCACGTAGGACAACAAAGTCTTCCAAGTGGGGTTTATCTTCTTTTTCTAACATGTTAGTTATTTGGATAGCGTAAACTTGACAACCCTTTCTCATGCATTTCTTGAATTGCATTACTGAAACTTGTCTAATTTATATTGGCTTTGGTATACCTTGGGTTGTTCTAGTAGTGTCACAAATGTCTTTATACTTAAGTGTCTTTGCATAACAATCTAGTACTTCTTTGTGCTTTTTCAACCAATCCATTCCAATAATCACATCATACGATCCTAGTTGTAGAATGTTCATATTTTTTTTTACGTTTTGACCATCTAAACTGAACTCAAAATCATAAATAAAATCAACCACTTTCCTTTTCGTTTCTGTTGCTAATTGTACCAACCATAATTTTGTGTGTTTCATCCTCTTAAGTTTATTTGACTTTACTACACCAGGAGTGATATAACTTAACGTAACTCCAGAGTCAATTAAAACAAAAATTCAAGTTTTATTGATTTTATCTTTGATTTCCACCACTGAGGAATGATGATCAGCTTGCCGACCATATATGACTACATTTATTCGATGCATGTTTCTACCCACATCACCCATCGTCGAGGCTTCCTACAAATTATGAATGGTAGTTATGTTTGCTGTATTTATACATGGGCAGTTCCTCCTTAGATGAGGTTCTCCACATTCCCATCACTTCAATGGTTGACGGGGATTGTCCCCAAACTTCTTTGATCCCAGATTTATTGGCTTACCACTGCCTTGCGTAATTGGATAATTGGAGTGAAAGTCTTTTCTAGGGAAGATTTTGGCTACATTCTGATAAGGAGTTGGCTGGTATCCCTTCTTCCATTGGTTCATTCGGTCTTGTTTCTTATCCTTCCAAGATTTGGGAAACATTGCCCATTGTTTGTACTAGTAGTAGCACATTTGTACTTTCCTCAATACTTCACTCAAGGACTTGGGGTTGTCAAACTCAATTATGTCCCTATAGGACTGTGGAAAACAACTTAGGAACCGATGGGTTTTTACCTTGTCTTCCCGGATATAAGGTACAAACCTTAGTAATTCCAGGAATTTGTTTATAATATCCTCCATTGTCATCTGACCAAGTCGTAAATAATAAAATTCTTTCATTTTCCTTTCATAGTATATTTCAGATAGGTATTGTTTCTTGACATATTTCTTGAAGTCAGACCATTCCATTTGTTTCTCTTTTAGGCCCTTGGCCAATTTCAGATCTTTCCACCAAATGTTGTCCTTTCCTTTCAGATTGTAGATGGCCATTTTGACCTTCATATTGCTTGAATAGTTATATATCTGGAAGTACTTTTTGATGTCTAATAACCATGTTTCAGCTTCCTCCCCTACTCTAGATTCTCCATCAAAAGTAGCTGGTTTAATTTTCTTAAATTCTCCTTCAAGGTGGTCTACTTGTTTTCTCTTTCTATCTACTTTTATTTTGTCTTCAGCTAAAGGTGTACCTTCAGACGAATTGTCCTCTTTTTCTACTTCTGGCCCATAATTCTTGGAGGCCCTTTTTCTGTTGTCTTCTTCATTGTTATCGTCCTTTGGGATTTTCTTTGTCACTATACTGCGTAACAAGACTTCATTTATTTCATGTTTCTCCTATTGTGCTTTCTTCAGTTTCTCATTGTCGACTTTGAAAACCTACAGCTCAACAATGAGATTCCTCATTGTTTCCAGAACTTTAGTGGGTGAGCTTCCGTCACTATTTTGTCTCTGATTTTCAGGAAGTCTTTATTCGGGATTCCCATCAATTCTGATTTCTGCGTCGTCCTATGAATCCATGATTAACACAAAGCAAAAAAGGGTTTTTTGTTTGCAACAATAAAGGTTTAATAGTTTTATATAAGAGAATTATATGCTAAGTAATCAGATAGCCCTGTTCAAGGTCCAAGTGTTGTAACCTTCGCTCTAATACCATATGTAATGAACCTCAAATTTACCATACAAAAAAAATAAAAATTGTTTATCTACTTACTCGGTAGAAGTAGGGAAATCCCTAAGCTATAAAACTCTATCATCAACTCTATTATAAAACTCTACCATAAAACTCTGTTATAAAAATTCTATTATAAAACTCCTAAGTCCTACCTACCCCAATATGTTTGACTATACTTTCTTGAGTTATCCAAGTAGGAAGGTTATAAGAGAGATAACTCCCAAGGCTTTAACAATTCCCTTTTTCCTTCATTCAAAAACCTTTATACGAAGGGACTATGTGGATAACATGTAGCCTCATGATCCAGACCACACTTACCTTTTTTCACATAAGGTCTCCATGTTCACGCACAAGTCCACACTAATAATTTATCTCTAGGGAACTTTACTTGGTTCCCATCAACATAGCCATGAGTCAGGTTTAAAGACCAGTAACTATCATAACTACCAAGTTACGGTCAATTAATGGTTCATAGAACCGGTACACTGATTGTAATGAAATATCTAAGCCATATCACTGGTGTACATTTGACAATGAGGGTCGAACTGCTAACTAAGACTAACATAGGGGGGTGTGAAAGAGATATTCCTTAAGTAGGGAAAGGTTCACTGTCAGGGTAGTTAAAGCTCTATACCCATCATAAATGGAAGTCCTACTATTCACACTGAATTCGCCTGGCTTTACACCCGAAGTGTCACATCGACCCTGCCATTTTCACATGGCTCACCCGTCCTCCACACTCTCCATATTTATTCTAAGGTGACAAGGCGTCATTTAGGGTTTGAGTAGATTCAATGTTTATCATTTCTGATTTTTTACAAAGAGGCTCTGTGTATCATGTTTTTTATAGGTGAAGACTGTATATAATGGTGGTCGCTCCATGAATGTAACTGGCGACGGGGTCTGAAACCCTGGTAAGTTCTCCCTTAAGCATAATACTAATATAGATTAAATAATGTGGTGTATTATTCAAAAAATGTTTAAGTATTTTTGTCATTCTGTAGTCACCATCGTGTTTTTTTCATTCCTGTTGAGTTCTCCCTTTCAAGCAACTTCTTGTAATATACCTCAATTTCGTCATAAAAAGAAAATTTCTTCTATGGTGCAATAATCTCTAAGCTTGTAAAAATAGATTGATAATAGGAGGAATATCCTTATTGATTGTTGTGATACCCCATGTATTCAAACTTCCTTTTCTAGCATTATAGAACCATAGTCTAGCGTTTGTTTTTTGTGAAGTCATACTACCATTTGCAAGGGATTAAAGTTTAAATATTTTGTAATACAAGGGAAACTAGACATAGGACTAGTACTTAAGACCTCAGCCTATTCTTTAACACATGTCTCCATAAACGCACACAAGTCTAACTCTAAGGCCCTGAATAACTATATACAACAAAGTAATGGTAGTCGAAACTTAATTGTTTAACTGTTGAACGAGTTATTTCAAAGTGTTTCATGGTTGGTTAAGGACTATGAAAGGCATCCTTGACCATTTTTTGGTTGACTGAAAATCCTTCCCCACGATGAAAACCAACCAACTGCCTAACTAGAAGTGAACCCCAAATGAACAGTTGATTGAAACTTACAAGGTTTTAAACTAAACTAACCATTGGTGCTAACTAGACTAGTAGTGACTAGAGGTTGATAAATCTAAAACATAGGTTCTTGAAAAGACCCAAACTAGCCCTCGTAAATAAGACTGGAGGTTTTGACATTCGAGAGTTAATTATCTGACAGACCATTAATGGAGGTGGGTGAGAGATAAGATCCAACTTTGTACCCTCATCCAACCCAAGCACACCAAATCTCTCAAGTCACATGGTGCATTTTCCTGTTGTACCCACTACATTCAATATGCAAGGTTTCGTATTTAGGGTAGTAGCCATTGTTCATTGTCACATTGTGCGAGCTTGGTTCGAAATGGGCTCTGTGTTTTTGCATCGTTTCTTGACTTTTACTTTGCAAGGGGTTTGGTGGTATGGAGCACCTCCCCGCTATTTCTTCTATCAATAAGTGACAATCCTATTTCCATATTCATTAATCATTCATTCAACAAGATCATTTACCCTGTTATGGTTTATTGTTCTCGTGATTTCTTCCAAGCATTTCACGCGAGTGGTAATTTGTCGGTAGGCTCTTATAATCTCCTCCTACACTTGCTTTTGAGTTTCCTCTTTGTAATGCTCCATACTGTGCTTCGTCGGAGTTATGGTCGGGGGTTTGCTTGACTAGGGACTTGTAAGAGTCTGAATGTTATACCTATTTTA
Source organism: Picea sitchensis (assembly GCA_010110895.2). NCBI lineage: Eukaryota > Viridiplantae > Streptophyta > Pinopsida > Pinales > Pinaceae > Picea > Picea sitchensis. Next base: position 9,663 of record SNQJ01S0113137.1, read on the forward strand.
CGGTACTGAAATCTCACTAGTAAATAGTTGGTTTTCTATTCTGGTCGTATACAAAGGTAGGGGTTTTTCTTCACCTTTTTTCTGTTTCCCAAACTTATCAACAAGTTATTAAGACTGTAATCTCCTTGTTTGAGAGTCTCCCTGAACAGATAGTAGTTATACTATCCATTAAGTAAGACTCGGACCCTAACTGTAACTAAAGAAAATTTGGGTTATTCTCTTCATGCCCACTTACTCATAATATGGATGTTTGTGAAGGTGTGTATAACTAGAGTCTTTGTCATTGTGTTGTTCCTGCATGTTCCTTAAATTTATTCTTAGGGTGTTGGATATATTAATGGTTCTGTATATTTTCCCTTTATATAATTGACTTAAACCTCAGTTTTACGCTTATTATGCGGCTTGTATATATAACCAATAATCGTTATTTTGTTCTCTATACTGTTACTTTGATTGATCTCGGATTCTTGTTACTAATGATGGGCCCCTTTGTTTTGTGAGGGTACCCATTAGAGAGATTCGTTCTAATCCTCCCCCTTTTGTTCTGGACGATGCACGATGGTCACAACAGAGAAGTGTGTCAGATTTCCCATTCGGAGTAAAGTATTATTTCAGTTATACTTTCCTATTTTATTAAATATTCTCCTTTCTATTGAGTGAATTGTAATAGCTTTGTCACAATGTGTGCAGGGTTTTCAACTATGCGGATAAATGGAGGAAAACCACTGTCATCCACATGAAAGGTAATCGGGTTCTGTTATGCCCTCCTCCATAAGCTTAGGCAACTCAAACTAGAAGGGTTAACTCTCTGTGATAGAGATTATTTAATGTTGTGTTACTTTTGTTGTTAAATTTCACAACCCAATCAAGGTTCGATTTCAATAACTAAAGGATTGGCCGAAAGGCTCAATCATATTTTCATGGTGTCTTAACTTGACATTTGAAGAAGGAAAATACGATTTAAATTCTCTTTCCATTCTGATTAATATATTGTTAGTTCTTTTAATTCTTGTAGATTCACTTTAAATCTTTCACAATGTGGGTCCTCGGCAAGATAAGAGCATTGGGTGTATAACCTTTTGTGTTTACAGTTGTAACATTTCAGTTTGAACTTGTAATTAATTGGATGGGCTTCTTATTTCATTCCGAGATGTATTAATTTTTTTCTCTTAATATACCTTACTTATGCACATATGAAATGTCTGAAACTATACTATTTCCAGTCACAAAGGCATTGACTAGGTCCATGCCTTAGGTAATTAGACAGAGCTGGGTTTAAGAGTTTATGATTCTTTCAATTATGTCTAGGTTAATTTATTTATAAATGTAATCATATATAAATGGCCATTCTCTGAGGGTGCAATATCTTACTTCTACAATATATGGTAGTACTTTGTGTCAAACGAGAAGGCGTATGTATACTCAAACTATTTCTATGAATTTTACATTAAATTTCGTAACTCCCTGATTATTATATTTGTTCTCTTACTTTCGTTCTGCAAGATAGTATGTGTAAAAAGAGTTAAAATTCCAGTTTCACCTAATAGGTTCCGAAAACTAAATCTATAATTCTGTACGCATATAATCTATTCAAAAATTCTTTGGTACTGTGATGAAACTTAGGAGGGGTTCCAGACTCTCCGTTTGGGAATTTCCTTTAATCAGAAAGCAGTTGATTCCCTCTTGAGATAATTTGTTGCTGGTATAATAAGACAATAGATCTCTGTGTAAGATAATTTTCTATTATAGTCACCAAATTTTCCTTTAATCAATGTTGACTGTGCAAGGCATCAACTGTAAATAGATCTATATATATATGTTTATATATACATAAATTTCATTTTATCATATAAGTATCTACCTATGATCCGTAGGATCTATATTAACTTTCTGAAACTAAATTACAGAATTACACATAGTCTTATATAC